>CAUYRH010067925.1:0-47183 GCA_963574655.1 Perodicticus potto
CAAGCTGTCACCCTGGATAGAGTGCTGTGGCATCACAGCTCACAGCAACCTCCAATTCCTGGGCTCAAGCGAGTCTCCTGCCTCCACCTCCCAAGTAGCTGGGACTACAGGCACCCGCCACAACGCCCGGCCATTTTTTTGGTTGCAGCGTCATTGTTGTTTGGCGGGCCCAGGCTGGATTCGAACCCGCCAGCTCAGGTGTACGTGACTGGCACCTTAGCCCGTTGAGCCACAGGCGCCGAGCCATAGTATTGGGTTATAATAGCTTCATTTTACTTATAAGTTGCTCAGAGAAGTGAAATGACTTGCCCAAGATCACACAGCTGGGAAGTGGTAGAGCCAGATTTTGAATCCAAGCCTGCCTGAGTCCTGAGCTGGTGCTACAATCTCCTGTCTTTGCCATAGGAATCCTAGTGGGAGATGGAGAGTGGGATGGTCCCCAAGAGAGGGGCAGGTGTAGGACTGTGGGACTGCAGAAGAGGAAAGGGTCCTCTCAGGTAGAGGGCCTGTGAAGGGGCCATGGGCGAACAAATGGCCTTTCCCAGAAGAGGTGGGAGCGGAGGACAGGTGAGACAGTGAGCAGGGCATGCCGGGGGAACAACAGTGTGGGCAGAGGCAGAACCCAGGCCTGTGTGGAGGAGAATGTAGAGTCCCATCTGCTAGGGGAGCATCCCTACTTCTTTTAATAGTGAGAATCCCCTCTCCTGGTATTGTGGACTATACCTTCTACTAGTTAGATTTGTTATTCAGAGAAACTATCCAGTTCCATCACTTATTAGCTGTGTGACCTTGGGCAAATCACTTCACCTCTCTGAGGTGAAGATTTGCTCATCGGAAAATTGGGAGTAACAATAGCATCTTTCTCGTAAGATTGTTGTGAGGACTTAATGAGACAAACCTTAAAAAGTAATTAGCACACTTCTGGCTTGGTGCCTGTAGCTCAGTGGTTAGGGTGCCAACCACATACACCGAGGCAGGCAGGTTTGAACCTGGCCTGGGCCTGCTAAACAACAATGACAACTGCAACAACAACAAAAAGAGCTGGGCGTTGTGGTGGGCGCCTGCAATCCTAGCTACTTGGGAGGCTGAGGCAAGAGTTTTTGGTTGCTGTGAGCCGTAATGCCATAGCACTCTACTGAGGGCAACATAGCGAAACTCTGTCTCAAAAAAAAAATTCAGTACACACCTACTGAAGGCTTCATAAAAGGCTAAGAGCTTCATAAAAAGATGAGATATTACCGTTTTCTTGTATCACTGAATTGATGGTGGCATTTTAACATTCTATTTTTTTTTTTCTGGAGGCTTGTGAAAAAGAATTAACTTTTCATTTTTGTATAAATTCAGACTTTTAAAAAGTTGCCAAAATAGTACGAAGAATTCCTGAATACACTTCACCAAGATTACAGAGATATGTACATACATATATAGAGATATATGCAAATACAAGTATTCCCCTGAGCCGTTTGTGAGTCAGATACAAACCTGCTGGCCTTTTACCCTAACATCATTGCTTTCCCTAAGAGAGGGACATTCTCCTATTAGACACAGTACGGTAATCAAAATCATGAAATTGACATTGACACAATACATTATGTGGTTAGCAGACTGTGGTCAGATTTCCACAATTGTCCCATAGAGTCCTAGACAACAAAAGAAAATCTCTGGTCATCCGTTGCATTAATTCGTCCTGTTTTTGAAGTCTCCTCCAGTCTGTGACAGTTCCCCAGTCTGTCTCTCTCATTACCTTGACATTTTTGAAGAGTGAATAGTACAGGCTGGTCACATCCTGGAGTGTTCCTCTCTGTGGGTTTGACTGATGTTTCCTCGCAACTAGAATCACGTTAGGAGTTTTGAGCAGGAGTACTACAGTGACCTATTCAGCACATCATAACCTTGTGAACATTTGTGTTGACAACCCTAAAATAGGTCCCCAGATGGGAGGAGGTGGGGGAATCACTGGACCATTGTATTAGAATACTCTGAGGGACCTGAAAAACACGTGGGTTCCCCCAATCCCCTGAGGCAGTATGCCTCTAAGATTATGTTTAGGAACCTGCAGGGTGACCCAGTGTGGGCAAATATTCCTCCCTGCAGCGAACTCCAAGACGCAGCCAGAAGATGGCGCTGCAGCCTGCGCTTTCAACGTGGTTTGCTTTCTGGAGCAGCTAATAGCCCGGCTTCAGGAGAATTCAAGCTAGCACCTGCTTGGAGTTGCTTAGGCTTTCTGCTTCCTCCTCTCTGTCCCTGGAACGGGGCCTCTTACCCCCACCCCGCCCCTGCAGAAAGACTTATCTGGATGCCCCACAACTTCACAGGCGTTAGAACTCCATTTTGGCGTTCCAGAGTCAGAAATGATTCACTCCTTAAGTTTTCTGAAAAAGAAGCCACGATCTGTAAAAATAATAATGGCAGTAATACCCTCAACTCGTGTTTACTGGGGTGTTCATTTACTTTCTGAACACTCTCTGTAACGCCTGAGAAGAGGATTGTTCTAGACTAGAGAAGTAACCTTCCCAAGGTCACACGGCAAGTCACTGTCACCACCCCCTGTTTGCATCTTGGCTGGAACTTGCTTGAGTTAGAGAAGGGTGGGAAGTGACAGTGTCTGCCCTGCAGGCCTGTGCTCTGAGCACTCTGGGCATCCAGAGAAAGGCGGGTCGTCTTTCCTTCTGGTGGGGGCCAGGGTGGCTGGGCAGGGAGCTGCAAGGCACAGGGCCAGTCCCCTGTAAAGGGCAGGCTGAGATGGTCAGGGAGGCACAGAACATGGAGGGCAGGCTCTAAGAAGCTGGGGACAAGGGGATCCTGCGGGACATTCAGTCTTTGTATAGGAAGAATCATACTTATTGAATTTATTTCCACTTATTCGACCCTTTTCTAGTAAGTTGCATTGAGGGTGTTTTCAAGGGAAGGGATCCACAGTGTCTGGGAGGATGGTGGGAAATGAGCCTGGGGAAGTGGGCAGGTGGACATTTTTACCCATGGGTCGCAGCCAAGGGAAGTGTCCTGGAAAACAGGGAGACGCTTGCCTGGAGCTCTGGAAGCCATCCTTATCCATATTTGTTGCCTTATCCATATTTGTTGCTGTGGAGACAGACACTGCCGGTTCCCTATTGCAAAACCTTGTCTCCCTTATTAACAGAACCCTGCATTAGTTGCAGTGGCCGCATGCCCAGCTAAAGAGCTGCATTTCCCTGCATTTGCAGCTGATCCTGGCTGATAAAATGTGACAACATTTTACAACAATGCTCCGTGGGAGTGTTAGGTTGGGTCCCATCAGAAGAGAGAAACCACATGGTAATTTGAATAGGGAAAGTTTAAT
Organism: Perodicticus potto; assembly: GCA_963574655.1. Classification (NCBI taxonomy): domain Eukaryota; kingdom Metazoa; phylum Chordata; class Mammalia; order Primates; family Lorisidae; genus Perodicticus; species Perodicticus potto. The sequence continues at coordinate 3,320 of CAUYRH010067925.1, forward strand.
ATAAAGGATTATCAAGTGTCACAGGGGATGGGGTGAGGAGGGATTGACTAGAAAGAAGAGAGCTCTGACGAATCCAGGACAAACACACGTAAGAGCAGCCACTAATGACCTTCAGGGTTAACATGAAGTCCCTCCTTCCCCCCATTCTCTTAAGGCAGAGATCTAGCTGTGGCTCACTGGGAGGCAGAGAAGTCAGTGTGGTCTGTGTTGATAGATTCTTCTAGAAATCTGTCCTCTGGAACTAGACCAAAAAAAAGCCCTCTATAGTGTCAGGGAAAGCTATTCACAGGGAGATGTCTTACTAAGGTGCTCTGCTACAAAATCTCCAAAGAGGGGCTACTCAGGGGAGCTGCTGGCCTCTTGCCAGCTTCCAAGCCCTGTAGGAACTAGGTCCTGGAGTAGCCACCTGCACTGTAGGAGGCTGCTAGGCAACCACATCTGATCCAGGAAAGGGTAGACTCCTGGGAAAACACTTTAAAAGGGATTAGGTTTGTCTAACGTGTCCCTTTTGCCCTTTGATCTTCCCTTTCTTTCCACCTGGAATATAGTTATGATGGCAGGAGCACAGCATCCATCTGTTAAGGATGAGGAAGAAGCCACATTCTCTGATGATGGAGAGTAAAGCTAGAAGGCTGGGAACTGATGTCGTACTGGTGTTGCCCTATTAGCCACCGTCTGCCTTTCTGAAGACTTCATTATGAGAGGGAAAAACAAATCCTATCTTGACTGAGACATTTTTACTTGCGTGTTTTAATTCCCTACAGTTGAATTTCATTCCTGATTATGTTTAGTGCAAAAGCTTAGGTGGGTATGATTGTCATGAAATCGCTTCAGTGAAATCATGTGAAGTCACTTTTTACAATTTACACACATTGACTTCCTATGATGACAGGTAATTAATGATTATAAGAACTATAAGTGTCTTTGAGCATTTATTGGCATAGTATGTTTAAAAAACTTTTAATTGAATTCTAACACATACAAAAATGCACAAATTGTATGTCATGCAGCTCAAAAAGTTTTCACAAGGTTGTCATGAAAACAACCACTGAGATTACGAAACATTACCTGCACCTTGTAAGATCCTCTCTTTCAGTCACCACTCCCACAAAGGAAACCACCATCCCAACTTTTAATGACATAGATTAATCTTGCCTATTTTGCAACATAACACAAATGGAACCATATAGCATGTGGTTGTTGGAGCTGGGACACTAGTTCGCTGGCACCGGCCCATGAAACTGCCAGGACGCGGACCGCTGTACAAGCTCGATTGGGGTTTGGCTCCCCATAGGTGCCAGGGAGCCCGTTGTCTCAATCAGGAAAGGCTCCCCATCAGGAGGGGCCAGAGTGCGTCACAGGTGCAGCAGTCAGTCTTAGTAGGAGCCCCAACTAACTTCTCCCGTGGTTATTTATAGAAGTGATCCTGTGGCTATTTATACCACAGGTGTGGAGACTGCCAAGCAATGATGTATATGTTACGTGCTCTCGTGCTTTTTAATGAGAGACCAAGCCCTTCCCCATTCCCTTATTACCAAAGTGTTTCTTTTCAGGTGTCTCCTACCCGTGGTCTTTTGTGTGTGGCTTCTTTCTCTTAACATTATGTTTATAAGCCAGGCATGGTGGCTCACACCTGTAACCCTAGCACTCTGGGAGGCCGAGATGGGTGGATTGCCTGACCTCAGAAGTTTGAAACTAGCCTGAGCCAGAGTGAGACATGAGCAAGAGCAAAACTCCATCTCAGCTAAAACAAACAACAACAACAACAACAACAACAACAAAAATAGAAAAACTAGCCAGGTGTTGTGGCAGGTACCTATAGTCTCAGCTTCTTGGGAGGCTGAGGCAAGAGGATCTCTTGAGCCCAAGAGTTTGAGTTTGCTGTGAGCTATGATGACACCATGACACTCTACCCAAGGACAACAGAGTAAGACTCTGTCTCAAAAAAACAAAAACAAAAAAAACAGGTGGCACTTGTGGCCCAAAGGAGTTAGGGTGCTGGCCCCATATGCCGGAGGTGGCTGGTTCAAACCCATGCCCCGGTCAAAAAAAAAAAAGACAATGGACTTTTTGAATGATTAAGCATGAGATCGATTTAAAGCTCTCTAGCCTTTTTATGAAAATAATTTTTTTTTTTTTGCAGTTTTGGCTGGGGCCAGGTTTGAACCCACCACTCCCAGTATATGGGGGCCAGTGCCCTACTCCTTGATCTACAAGCACCACCCTATGAGAATAATTTATTTTTATTTTTTTTTATTTGTAGAGACAGAGTCTCACTTTATCACCCTCGGTAGACTGCCGTGGCATCACACAGCTCACAGCAACCTCCAACTCCTGGGCTTAGGCGATTCTCTTACCTCAGCCTCCTGAGTAGCTGGGACTACAGGCACCCACCACAATGCCCGGCTATTTTATTGTTTTTGCAGTTTGGCCTAGGCCGGGTTTGAACCCGCCACCTTCAGTATATGGGGCTGGCACCCTACTTGATGAGCCACAGGCGCCGCCCCTGAGAATAATTTTTAAAAATAGATGTTTTGTAAAAGACAGACTATGAAGAGGAAGAATTACAAAGAAAAGTTTATAATGTCTTATTGAAAGGAAAAGGGAGTCATAAGTGTACCTCCTGGACACTGGAAATATTGGTACTTAAAAATTGGTTACAGGGTATACCTTGGAATACTATGCAGCATTAAAAAAAGATGGAGACTTTATCTCTTTTATGTTTACATGGATGGAACTGGAAAATATTCTTCTTAGTAAAGTATCTCAGGAATGGAAAAAAAATATTCAATGTACTCAGTACTACTATAAAACTAATTTATAATCACTTACACTTTCATATGAGAAATGAATCACAAGTATAGCCCAGGATGAAGGAGGGAAGGAGTGGGGGATGGGAAGGGAAGAGGGTGGTTTGATAGGAGGAGGGTTAATGGTGGGACTGCACCAATGGAGCATATCGCAAGGGTACAAGTCAAATCTATCAAGTATTGAACACAAATGTCTTAATGCTGATTAAGTAAATGAAGTGAAAGCTATGTTAATTAGTAGAGTGTAAGCACTCCAATTTGTACAAATAATCAACACATTGAATCCCACAAAGACATAAATGTATTCATGATTTATGTATACATGACTTAATAAAAAAACAAAAAAATTGGTTACAGGGTAAGAAAGAAAAAAAAGAACAAAATAGAAAGAAGAAAGAGAAAGGTAAAACATTAAAGGGAAAGCAAAGACAATTTGAGAATCTTGTTTTTTATACAACTCAACAGACTCCTTGATGTAAATAACACTATTAAACCAATAAAGCCGGTTGGCGGCCATAGCACTGTGGTTATGGCACCAGCCACATATACCAAGGCTGGCGGGTTTGAACCCAGCCCAAGGCCAGCTAAGCAACAATGACAATTGCAACAGAAAAATAGCCGGGCATTTTGGTAGGCGCCTGCAGTCCCAGCTACTTGGGAGGCTGAGGCAAGAGAATCACTTAAGCCCAAGAATTTGAGGTTGCTGTGGGCTGCGATGCCATGGCACTTGACCGAGGGTGACATAGTAAGACTCTGTCTCAAAACAAAACAAAACAAAAAAACAATAAAGCCTCCTGGTTGCTGCTCACCCTGAAGTCATGTAGAGTTGCGCGTGTGAGTGCAGTTGGGAGCATCTCTCTGTCCTTGGGGGTTATGATCTGAAGCCGCTCTGTTGTCTATCAACCACACCTCATCTGTCCTCCTCTCCACGCACGCAGGGGTCCTATGGAAATCCAGTTTCAGAATGACCTTTGAGGTGACCCAGCTATCCACGAAGTGAATGGCTTTTGAGCCAGACAATTCAACTGATGGTCTCCCAGTTTGGTGAGGACCCAGCTGTCAGGTTTCACAGAATGTGGCAGTAGACAGAAGCAATTGGCATAGACAGATATGAGGGGGAAAAGATGGCAGTGAGAGCCCCCTGTGGTCCTCCCAATACTCCTTAGGTGAACAACAAAATGACAAAATGACAGAGCAAATTACAGAAGAACATGCCATCCATAATAAACTTGGCACATTTGAGCAAATCGGCAAATGTATCTTTTTGGACACACAGATATTTTCAAAAATTTAAAGAAGATCTCAACAACCCTTATTTTTCCCCAGATCTCAAGTGGAACACAGGTTCCTTAAGAGTGAGTGACGTGGTCCTGAAGAGTCTGGCCAACATCCTTACTTAGAAACAGAAGGAATCAGATCAGGGCGGAGGTGGATTCAGGGGAATTAGGGAAGGTCTTTCTTTGGGCCTGTCTTTAAGCCCCGGGATGGTGGGAACCTGGTCTGTCAGGAGGACCCAGTGACCTTGCCACTTTATTTTCTCTGAGCTTGGCTAACACAAACCAACAAGGGCAAGGTGGAAGAAAAGAGATGGGAATGACACTGACACTCTGACATCACCTTTGCAAAGTTGGTTAAGAAAAGATAAATAAACTGAACCACACTGTATAAAGGGTGACCCAAGGATTTATTGTGAGTCACAGGCCACAAAGTTTTACAGAGGATCTGAATGAAATAACAAATCAGGTTGATGTTGACATAGTAAATAATATTGCATTGTATGTCCTGCAAAAAGAAAAGATACCTCCTAAAAGGACATGTATGAAAGCATTTACAAAAATTGACCATAGTTCTAAAGAAAGTAGCAGCAGCTTTTCTCATGATAGAAATAGCAGAGACCTCTTTGACCACCGTACAATAAAACCAGAAATTAAAACAAAAGTAGAAATGAGGCAAAAACCTAACCACATGAAAAGTTTAAAATCCCTTCTTCAACTCAATTTGAGAAGAAAATGTTAAAATTGCAAGTTCAAACCAGATTGAGAAAAAAATGAAATTACTGTGCATCAAAGTGATGTGATACTGTTGGTGGAGTTTCTTGCTGCAGTAGGTCCTTGGTCTGGGGATTTGAAGAATGAACCCATGGACCACAGATCAGTGGCAAGACAGGATTTATTAGATCAAAGGGAATATAGAAGGAATAAAAAGCAATCAGAGCTTCTGGCAGAGGGAAAGACCCAAGTGGGAAGTCTCTGGGTGGGTCTTTTGTCTAGGGGTATAAGGTATTGAGAATTACATTTGACCAGGACTTGATAGATAGAAGACACCTTTTCAATGTTAATGAGTATATTCACAAATGAATGCCGTCCCTCCAGCTCAGGGCAGAATGCAGGGAGTCCTCTTCTGAAGAACCCCAGCCAGTTCACATGAAATTGCTCATGCCTAGGAAACTGGGAGGTCCCTGTCCAGCCTTGCATAGGGGAACTCTGGTATCAATACAGGTAAAATCATATTGAAAGGAAAATTTAGGCTTAAACACTTACATTTCTCTTTTTCCTTAAAATTAAATATTTTATTAACAAAGTAGTTGTCTTTGCAACATGTGCACACACACACATGCAGAATGATCTCTCTGGGGAAAAATATAAATATGTCTAAGGGAAAAATGAAAGACTAAACTGCTGAAGGTTTTCATTATTGTAGGCAATTACATCAACATCACTTACAAAGCTATTGCCCAGTATGTCCAAGGAAGCAAAGTTTCCTTTTTTTTGAGACAGAGCCTCACTCTGTCACCCTGAGTAGAGTGCTATGGAGTCATAGCTCACAGCAATATCCAACTCTTGGGCTCAAGAGATCCTTTTGCCTCAGCCTTCTGAGTAGCTGGGACTACAGGTGCCCACCACCACACCTAGCTAGTTTTTTTATTTTTTGTAGAGATGGGGTCTTACTCTTGCTGATGTCTCACTCTTGCTCAGGCTGGTCTCAAACTTCTGAGGTCAAGCATTTCACTCCCTTCGGCCTCCCAGACTGCTAAGATTATAGGTGTGAGCCACCACTTCTGGCCTGAAGCAGAGTTTCAAAGAGGGGCGGAAAATCTCGGGAAAAATTTGACAGTTAAACATTTTTATTTGTGAAAAGAAAAGACAAAGGCATCAAGCATTCAACTCAGGAAGATATAAAATGAGCAATAAAATAAATCCAAGAAAAGAACAGAATGAAGACATGTAGAAATTAATGAATCACAAAACCAAACAAAGGTAGAATTGATAAATTGAAGAGCTGATGCCTTGTGGAAAAAAAACCACACGGTGAAATAGATCAGCCCACAAACTAGCCTAATCAAGGGGGAAAAACACAGAGAAGGCACAATTAGGGATGAGAACAGAAAAATAAGCATGGCAAGAGGACATTTTAATATGCATTTCTTAATTACATAAATAATGCATGAATACATACGCATTAGAAATAAAAGTCAAATAAGAAGAAAAATAGAGCAAAAAGTTAAAGTCTTGTGATTAGTTTGCTAGGACAGGCACAACAAAATATCACAGGCTGGTTGGTTTCAACAAGATACATTTATTTTCTCAGGTTTCTGGAGACTAGAAGTCTGTGGTCAAGGTCTTGGTAGGCTGGGCTTCTTCACAGCCTCTCTTGATGCAGATGGCTGTGCTCTTGCTGCCGCGTCATGAGGTACATGAGTCCTCACTCCTCCTTCTGTGTGTCCAGATTTCCTCTTCTTTTTTTTTTTCCTTTTTCTTTTTGAGACAGAGTCCCCTTCTGTTGCCTACAGTAGAGTGCAGTGGTATCATAGTTCATAGCAACCTCAAACTCCTGAGTTCAAGCAATTCTGTCTCAGCCTCCCAAGAAGCTCGGAGTAGCGTCCACTACCACACCCAGCTAGTTTTTCTATTTTTAATAGAGATGGAGTCTCACTCTTGCTCAGGCTGGTCTCGAACTCCTGAGCTCAAGTGATCCTCTTGCGTTGGCCTCCCAGAGTGCTAGTGAGAAAGGATACCCAGGAAAAGTAAGGTTTCAGAGAACAAAAGTCTTCTCACAAAAGCCCCAAAGACACACCTTCAAAGTCCACCCCATAGTGACTCGGCTCTTAGGAATTGTCTGTAAAACCCTGCACCTGCCTTCTCCAGCTCAATTCAAACTGACCAAAGAGAAGGGTACCCTTGGACGAGGACCCCCTGACTGGAGATAAAAGGGAAAAGACAGAGCCAGTCGGGGAGCTCGGCCATTTTGGGAGTCTAATCTGCTTTGCTGGCTGAAATAAATCCTTTTCTCTTTTAAACATGGGTGTTTGGAGGTTCTTTTTTTCTTTCCATTGGGCCTCATCTTCCTGCAACACTAGGATTACAGGGGTGAGTCACCATGTCTGGCCCAAGTGTCCTCTTCTTATACAGACATCAAATTGAATTAGGTGCCCCTCCAATGAGCTCATTTAACTCAATCACATATTTAAAGGCCCTGTCTCCAAATACAGTCACATTCCGAGCTACTGGGATTTAGGGCTTTGACACAAATTTGAGGATGGAGGACACAATTCGGCCCATAACACCCTTTTCCATCTATTTCTCCTCAAGACCCAACATCTCCCCAGATGTCACATGATTAACAGGCCTGCTGGTGACATTGATGGGACCTACAACGAGAGTCAAACCGAGGCCAGGTACATTTAACATAACTTCTACATACTGTGTCTACCTGCTTCTTGTAAACCCAGCTAACAAATAGTTGAATAAAATGTTCTATCCTTGATTTCAACAAACATAACTTCAAAATGACCTGGAAGACCAGGGCTGGGTTTATAATTCTTGGACTCTCCAGAGCTCCTTGCCAGGACGTGACAGTGAGGCTTCTCTTCCTTTCCCATGCCTGGCTCTGTCTATACCATGAGAGCCTCTGGTGTCCACCTATGGAGCTTCCAACCTGCATATCCAAGTTCTTCCACACCCTCCTCAGCCACCTTTGGTTACTGGTTGGACCTAGCAGTGGTCATGAGAGTGGGGTACTGTATCCTCAAGAGGACACAGCTAGGCTGAGCCCCTCACGTGCCATGGAAGAAATTTAGGGTCTCAGCCACATAATCCTAATCTAGAAGAAGGCCTCAGGCTCTCTCTGGTATGGGTATAGGGATAGACAAGGGAACAGATTAGAGAGTCTAGACCTACAGAAATGTGGCTAACTGATTCTTGACAAAGATATAAAAGAACCTCAAAAATGGAAGGCCCATCTTTTCAACGAATAGTGTTGGTGCAATTGGACATACATAGGCCAAAAAATGAAGCTTGACTGAAACTATACATTGCATGCAAAAATAAAATCAAAACTAATCATAGATCTAAATATAAACTACAAAACTATAAAACTTTTAGAAGAGGGCAGCGACTGTGCCTCAGTGGGTAGGGAACCAGCCCCATATACCGAAGGTAGCAGGTCTGAACCTGGCCTCAGTCAGCTAAAAACAGCAGTGACAGCTGCAACAAAAAATAACTGGGCGTTGCGGCAGGCGCCTGTGGTCCCAGCTACTCAGGAGGCTGAAGCAAGAGAATCACCTAAGCCCAAGAGTTGGAGGTGGCTGTGAGCTGTGATGCCACAGCACTCTATTGAGGGCGTCAAAGTAAGACTCTGTCTCAAAAAAAAGAAAAAAAAAAACTTTTAGAAGAAAATATAGGAAAAAATCTTCATGAGCTAGGGCTTGGTGAAAATTTCTTAACCATTACAGCAAATGTACAAGCCACCAGAGAAAAATAATAAATTGGAAATATCAGTATGAACCCATGGTCTTCAGTAAACGTACAGATGGATATAGAAGTAAATATGGCTGTGTGTGTATGTGTGTTAGTCTTCCCATGTGAATTTCCTAGTCTGTCCTCTCAGAATACCTAGAGGCAATCACACCCCAGTAGCAATGAGCATATCTAGATATCTAGCACCTAGATTCTCATTCCTAAATACTAATTTTCTTTTTTCTTTTTTTTTTTTTTGAGACAGAGCCTCAAGCTGTCACCCTGGATAGAGTGGCCATGACATCACAGCTCACAGCAACCTCCAATTCCTGGGCTCAAGCGAGTCTCCTGCCTCTGCCTCCCAAGTAGCTGGGACTACAGGTGCCCGCCACAACGCCCGGCCATTTTTTTTTTTTGGTTGCAGCCGTCATTTTTGATTGGTGGGCCAGGCTGGATCCGAACCTGCCAGCTCAGATGTACGTGGCTGGTGCTTTAGCCCATTGAGCCATAGGCGCCAAGCCCTAAATACTAATTTTCAATAGAATTTTCATCCTTGGAGAAATAGTAGATTCCAAGGATTAGGCAGAGAAAGTAAAAAATGGGCCCGGCATGTATTACAGTGCTGGAGAGCAAGGAAGTGCTCAGAAAATGATGGGGCCACCGCCAAGGACACAAGAGCCATCCGCAGTCATTCAAATGAAAGCTGGGCTTATTGCAGCAACTCAAGAAAGACTGGATTATAACCCTGTTCCATTTTTACCAATAACCATTATCAACTCGTAACTTGTCATCTATTTAACTTATATTTTTGTTTACTGTCTAGCTCTCCCCCAACTAGAATGTAAGGTTTACCAAGGTGAGGATTTGGGGGGGGTCTGTTTTGTTTACTGATATATTCCAAGTGCCATAAAAACACATGGCATATAGGGTGTCCTAAATAAAAATTTCTCGAATAAGCACATTTTCTCTCCTTCCCCCTCCCTCATGGCACATAGATTGGGGAAACTGAATGTTCTAATGGAAATCAAGAGAATTTATCCAGACTGTTGAATATCAAACATCAGCAGCCACTACTGTCTAACTGCCTCAGCGCATCTGAGACTCCTACAAGCAGGCAGGGACAGTCCAGAGGGAGCTAAGCAGTCTGGAACATTCCCCCAAGAAAAGTGCTTGGCAACCTGGGAGCCCATCTCCCAGGGATTGAGTCTAAAGGTTTTTTCTCTCAAAAGGATGCTTGGCACAGCTGCAGTCACTCTGGAAACTCAGAGAGAAGCTAACTTTTGTGTGGCTGGCTAACTTAAAACCCACTGGGTCTTTATCTCAGCTGAAACCCTCCCACACTTTTGAGGCTGACATTAGGTGCCCATTCATGAGTAAGGAAAAGGAAGCGTGGAGAAGGTAAGCGAATTAGTATTCTAGGGCTGCTGTAAAAAATTACCACAAAATGAGTTGGTTACTTAAGACAGTAGAAATTTATTTTCTCACAGCTCTGGAAGCTAGAAGGTGGGAATCGAAGTGTCCATAGGTGACCCTTCCTCTGAGGCGTCGGGTAGAACCCTTCCTTGCCTCTTCCTAGTTTCCGCTAGCTCACACAGCTCTTGGCTTGCAGTGGCATCAATCCAGTCTCTGCCTCGGTCACCATGTGACTGTCTTCAATCTTCTCCCCTCTGTGCCTATGTGTGTCCAAATTTCCCCTTTTTATAATGACACCGGTCATTTTGCATTAGGACCCACCCTAACGACTTCCTCTAGCAAGACCCTATTTCGAAATAAGGTCACATTCTGAGGTCCTGGGTATTAGGACTACTTTTTTGCAGGGGACACAGTTGAATCCATAATAGTTAAGTTACTATAAAAATCATGGAATGTTACACTAAATGGGACTTTTTTAGTTGACGCTCCACTCTCTACTTGCTGTCTGTCTGACCTCAACCCTGCCTGGGCTCTACTGGATTAGGAAGTTGCCAAGGACATTCACCAAAATATTAACTGTGATTAAGGTCACCAGGTCACCTCAGACTGCCAGGTCTCCCTTCTCTATGGCCTTGATCACCCTCCGAAATGCAGGCCCTTCAGGTCCTCCTCTCTTGTTTCCTGCTGCTTGTAGGTTTCCCCCTCCTGACTTAACATTTCATGACTTGTCTACCTCCCACGTACTTTCAAAGCTCCAGTAGACAGCGTAGAAGCATCAGAAAGAGAACAGGGGGAGCTATCCTCTGGCGGGGGACTCTGTGATCTGAACAGGAGAGAGATGAAAGGGGGATGCAGGAGTCACCAAGCAGGTGTACCACCATTAGAGGCAGAGACATGGATAACTAACAGTTGGCTGTAAATTGGAGGGGCCATGTGATAAGGGCCCGGAGCAGCCCGTAATTGGAGAAAAGATTGGAGCATTAGGTTAAGTGACAAGAGACTTCAAATCAAATCACCAGATAACTTATTAAGTGCCCGACTCAGTATTGCGAGGAACTGTGGGTGATACGACGATAAATAATATCTGCTTCCTGCCCTCAGGTAATCATAATCTACTTAGCGAGGTTAGACATAAAACTCAGGAGAAGTTAGGTAAGACAATATTTAAATAGCAATTCACAATACCACATGATCAGTTTGCCAGTGAACTGTAGGGCTGATCACAAGTTTTTGTGGAATTCTGAGCAAGGAGAGATCATTTGCTTATTTATGATGTAGATAGATGCCTATTTTCTTGCTGTGGGAAAGGAAGAGTTAACCGAACAGGACATACCAGGGGAGCTCTGGGAGGGGAGGCAGGGGAGAAGCCTGATGTCCAGGACTGTGTCAGGAATAATAATAGCTTCCATTTATTGAACATTTACTACCGACTCAGCAATTTACATACCTTAATATACTTACATTATGTTTTAAGTCTTTCAACAGTCTCATGGGTTGGTATACCTTCTGTACCAATTAAAACCAACAGTAGCTTTTTTAATAGATAAATCCCCAAATCTCAGTGGCTATGACAGAGGTTTATTTCTGCTCTTGTAAAGTCTATATGATGGTTGTGGGTGGGAACTCTGCTCCACACAATCATTCAGGGCCCCAGGCTGCTGCCGGAGGCTCTGCCATCTTCGGCACATTTATCCCAAGGCACCTTATGTGTCAACATCCAGTTGGCAGGCAGACATTGAGAGAATCATACCAGTGGTGGTTGTAGGTCACGTCTGGAAGGAGCACATTCCATTTGAGCTTAGTCATTTGGCCACACCCAGCTGCAAGGGAGTCTGGGAGATGTAGTTTGGCTATATGCCCAGGAGGAAAGAAATGGCTTGGGGGACAGCTCGCTAGTGAGAATCCTACACGTATGCCTCTTTTTCAGATGGGGAAACTTAGGGCCAGAGAGAACCTACCAAAGTCACACAGTGAGTAAAGGGAAGTCATATATGTATAGCTAATGGATCAATAAAAAATTATATAAATTACCTAATTTTTTTTTTTGTTATTTTTTTGAGACAGAGTCTCACTTTGTCACCCTCAGTAGAGTGCTGTGAAGTCACAGCTTACAGCAACCTCAAACTCTTGGGCTTATGTGGTTCTCTTGCTTCAGCCTCCCAATTAGCTGGGACTACAGGCGCCCGCATCTATTTTTACAGATGTGGTCTCATTCTGGCTCAGGCTGGTCTCGAACTTGTGAGCTCAGGCTATCTACTGGCCTCAGCTTCCCAGAACCCTAGGATAACAGGCGTGAGCCATGGCGCCCGGCCCCAGATTGCTTTGATATATATCTATGGTCGGTTGAATAATGACCTTACCAAAGATGTCCATGTCCTAATCACTGGAATTTAGGAATATGTTTCCTTATATGGCAAAGAGACTTTGCAGGTGTGAGTAAGTTAGGGGTTTTGAGATGGGGAGATGGGCCCAGTGTAATCGCAAGGGTCCTTATGAGAGAAAAGCAGGAGGATCAAAGTCAAAGAAGATGGAAGGCCATCTTCTTCGAGGTCAGAGAGAAGATGCTAGGGGCTGGCTTTAAAGATGGGGGAAGTAGCCACAAGCCAACAAATGAAAGCAGCCTCTAGAAGCTGGACCAAGCAAGGGAGCAGATTCTCCCCTAGAGCTTTAAGAAGGAATTCAGCCCTATTGACCTCCAATACAGACAGTATGTTCATTTTTGCTTTATATTACTAAGTTAGCAGTAATTTGTTACAGCAGCAATAAGAAACTCATATATTGTAAATGTTTATTTTTTTTATTTTTTATTTTTTTTTGAGACAGAGCCTCAAGCTGTCACTCTGGATAGAGTGCCGTGGCATCACAGCTCACAGCAACCTCCAACTCCTGGGCTCAAGCGAGTCTCTTGCCTCAGCCTCCCAAGTAGCTGGGACTATAGGCGTCCGCCACAACACCCAGCTGTTTTTTGGTTGCAGCTGTCATTGTTGTTTGGCGGGCCCGGGCTGGATTTGAACCCACCAGCTCAGGTGCACGTGGCTGGCACCTTAGCCTGTTGAGCCACAGGTGCCGAGCCTGTAAATGTTTATTTTTTAAAAGTAGAATTTTCTTGTATAAAAAATACCCAAATAGGGCTCGGCACCCGTAGCACAGTGGTTGCAGCACCAGCCACGTACACCGAGGCTGGTAGGTTCAAACCCAGCCCGGGCCAGCTAGAGAACAATGAACAACTGCAACAAAAAATAGCCTGGCATTGTGGTGGGTACCTGTGGTCTCAGCTACTTGGGAGGCTGAGGCAAGAGAAGCTTTTAAGCCCAAGAGTTGGAGGGTGCTGTGAGTTGTGACGCCACAGCACTCTACAGAGGGCAACATAGTGAGACTCTGTCTCAAAAAAAAAAAAAAAAATCCAAATAGTACACAATGGTACAAGAAGGAAAACAAAAATTTCCCAACTTTATCAACCTTCATTTCTATTTTCCATAGGTAATCTCTATTTCCAGTGCCATATCTATACACATGTAAGCACACATGTATGTGTCTAAAGGGTGTCCCAAAGGTCACCAAACATACTTACACAGGGAAAATGGAAAATTATAGATAAATATACCTGTATTTACAAAATATTCATTATAAAATATTTACAAAATATTTCTTTATGTGTTGCTATAAAAATATTAAAAATACAGAATACAAGTTTGTTAATTTTTCCTACACATGGTGACACATGGGACACTTATACATCTTTTTAAATAAAAGGAGATTATACAGTATCTACTATTCTGCTAATTGTACACCTACTGTACCTACTATTTCCACCTAATAATACCTTGACATTCTAATACGTCTATACATGTAGATGGGCCTCATTCTTTTTAATGGCCACATAGTATTCCAGGGTGGCTGTACCATCCTTTACCTACCAGTACACAGGTTGTTTTCAGTTCTTATTTTGTTGAGTTCTCTTATTTTGTTGCTATCACAAGCAATGCCATAAAAAGCAGCCTATACAAGGTGTATATCTTAATGTATTTGGATGAATAAATCTGAAAAATGGAGCTTTCTTTATTGTGAGCCTAAGTAATAAAAAGACACTCCTTACAGTCTCATAAATACAGACACACTCCTCTGATACTTTTTTGGAAGTATAACAAATATACAGCAAAGTGTATAGACAGATGCTCCTGAAGTGAGCTCACCCACGTACAGGGATCAGGAAGCAGAATGCTACCAAAACCCGAGGAGCCCTCTCATGTCCTTTTCTACTCACTGTTAAGGCCTGACAGCTCTCCTGACTCTTGCCCCCATGAATTAGTTTTGCCTGCTTCTGAGTTTTGTGTCAAGGGAATCACGCCCGCCTTCTTCCATTCAGCACACCATTTGCAGGACTCGTCCCTGACGTGTGTGCTGTGGTGCTCCATTTATGCTTGTTGCTGTTTAATGTTCCATCATGTGAATATTCCACAATTTATCCACCTTTATGGGTGTTTGGGTTACTTCCGTTTGGGCTTACTCTGAAACGAGCTTTGTGAACACACTGGCACACGTCTGTGTTCTTCCGTTTAACATGTGTAGACATTTCTGTTGAGGATAGACCAAGGAGTGGAATTGCTGGGTTGTGGGGATTGAGTGTTCATCTTAAGCAGATACTGCTAAGCCGTCTTCCGATGGCTGTACCAGTTTGCAGTCTACTAATAACTGGATGTTTATGTGCCCCCCAAATTCATATGCTGAAACTCTAATCCCCAATGTGATGGAATTTGGAGATGGGGGACTCTGGGAGGTGATTAGGTCATATGGTGTTGGAGCCCTTATAAGAAAGCTACGAGAAAACTTGCTTCCTCTCTGATCTTTGCCATGTGACTAAACAATGAGAAAACTATCATCTGCAAACCAGGAAGAAGGCCCTCACCATTTCTTCTGGCATCTTGATCTTAGAGTTCCCAGGCTCTAGAACTGTGACAAATAAATGTTGTTTAAGCCACTTACCCTATAGTAACTTGTTATATCAGCCCAAACTGATTGAGACACACTCCCACTACAAGTGGGCATGTTTTCCATTTAGTCTACATGCCTGACAACAGTTTGATTTAGAGTGCATTTTTATTTCAGCCACTTTACATTAACTCTTTTTTTTTTTTTTTTGAGACAAAGTCTCACTCCCTGTGGCTTTGGCCTAGCTCACAGCAACCTCAAGCAACCTGTTCAAGCAATCCTCCTGCCTCAGCCTCTCAATTAACAGGACACCTGGCTAATTTTTCCAGTTTTTTTTTTTTTGAAGGAACTTTATCTATTATTCCCTATATGTCAGTTTCAATACTCATTGAGGAAAATAAGGTTTAATTTTTCTAGTTTTAATAGAGACAAGGTCTCACCATTGCTCAGGCTACTCTTGAACTCCTGAGGTTAATGGATCTTCGGGCCTAGGCCTCCCAGAGCACTAGGATTACAGGCATAAGACACTATGCCCAGCCAAGAACTATTCTTGATCGATCCACCAATCTTAGTTGGGGAATGGAGGGGTGGAAATGAAAGAGTTGTGTTTAATTGGGTGTGGGGGATGCGGAAAATAGGCCTCGGAATACTCCTCCAACTCAAGGTGAGATGGCTGTAGGTGAGAACATCCTTTTAACAACAGCTCACCCGGCCCTAGGATTTCTGCCACTCTGTCTATGCTAATGGCCCCATGAGATCACTCAAGACAGGAGAAAAGTCTTCTCTAAGGGAAAGTAGAGAATTGAGCCCTGGATTCTTTAATGGCCCCAGGTGGGAAATCGTTTTCTTCTGGCCCATAAAGCAGCCGTCTGTTCTGCTGTGTTTTACTACCAGCGTTCCCCTGCGGCCCGGGAGAAGCACACCCAGGTGGATGTGTTGTGAGGGATTTATGCTCAGACTCCAGGAGAATTCCTTAGGATGCCTTACCCTTCCTCTGTCACTCCAGCAAGCTGCAGCCTCCCCAAATCCATGTAGCCTGAGGGGAACACCGAGCTTGTAGTCAGGGGACAGGCCACCATCTCAGAAAAGGCTGGACTGCAAACACATTGCAACCAGGGATAATCTTCAGAGTCTTGGAAGCTACATCCCCTAGGAAAGGAAGAGGGTTCAGGTCCAAGTCCGAGGGGCCTGCCCAACACGGAGCCCTGTGTCCAGGAGCAGGGAGAAGTTGGGAAGGCAGCCAGGAAGCAGCCATAGGGAATAGTCAGAGTAGTCTGGGAAGCAGCCCAGGTGTTATTTTTATTATAAGTGTGAGGAGTCTGTTGGGCATGTGTTTCTCTGATGGGGAATTTTAATTCTCCAATCACAGCACAGCATTCGCCTGCTTCTCATTAATCTCTAAGGGAACCAAGGCCAGCGCGGTGACTCACATCTGTAATCCTAGCACTCAGGGAGGTCAAGGCAGGTGGATTGCTTGAGCTCAGGAATTCAAGAGGAGACTAAGCAAGAGTTAAGACCCAGTCTCTAAAAATAGCCATTCATTGTGGTGGGTGCCTGTAGTCCCAGCTACTTGGGAGGCTGAGGCAAGAGGATCTCTTAAGTCCCAGAGTTTGAGGTTGCTGTGAGCTATGATGCCACGGCACTCTGTCAAGGGTGACAAAGTGAAACTCTCTCCACACACACACACACAAAATTACAAAGAGAACTAGCCGCCCACTAATGTGTCAGGCACACAAAGAGGACCTCATTCCTATGGAAAAGACAGCAAGGTGGAATATCTAACCCTCTTCCTGTATCTGTGGCACAAGATCAGTTCTCTAAGGCCTTTGAAACCCTTTTCTTTTATTATTATTATAATTTTTTTATTAAATTACAGCTGCGTACATTAGTGCAATCAAGGGGTACAATGTGCTGGTTTCATATACAATCTGAAATGTTTTCATCAAACTGTTTAACATAGCCTTCATGGCATTTTCTTTTTTTCTTTTTTTTTTTCCAGTGGTAAGACAGAATTTATTTACAGAAAAGAATACAGAAAACACTAAAGCTCCTGGTAGAGAGAGAGAACTTAGAGGAGAGAAAAGCTCTCTCCCCGTCTTTCCTCGTCTGCCCCTTTAGGCTTTTAGACTCGGGGTATATATAGGTGTATGGGTTCCTTGGCCAGGAAACGAATGAACACAATCCCTTCCGCCGGGGGCAAGGTGAATGAATGTATCAATGAATGGACACAGTCCCTTCCGCTGGGGCAAAGTGAATGAATGTATCAATGAATGGACACAGGCCATTCATGGAATTGAGGCCTAGGAAATTCACATGAAATTGACCTAGGCATAAGAAATGGGGGTTTCACATTTAGTCCTAAGTGTAAAGTGAAGGAGACACCAAGGCACAGGTGTCTCTTCGGCAGTTGTCCGGTCTTTTTGGCTATTGGAGCCTCCCGTGGGGGTTGGAGGTCCCCCTCCTTGCTTGTCATCCAGCCCGCTGGTTCTTCACCTGGCTGCCGCAGCACCCACACCGCCAAGGAGGAGGCGGCAGGTCCGCCCCCTCCACTGAGCTGGCTAGGGCGCCTGAAACCCTATTCTATCCATTCCATTGAATCCTAAATTCAGAGTAGGCTCAACTAATCAACTCTGTTGCCATCTGTTGGTGGACTGAGCTGATAATCTGCTCTGCCTGTGATTTCCTGAGTCTGTGATAGGTGACTTCTTATCTCACATATTCTGCCACTTGGAAATTTGTTTTCAAGTTCTTTTTTTTTTTTGAGACAGAGTCTTACTACGTCGCTCTTGGTAGAGTGCTGTGAAGCCACAGCTCACAGCAACTTCAAACTCTTGGGCTTAAGCGATTTTCTTGTCTCAGCCTCCCACGTAGCTGGGACTACAGGCACCTGCCACAACGCCTGGCTATTTTTTGTAGCTGTGGTCATTGTTTAGCTGGCCCAGGCTGGATTTGAACCCGCCAGCCTCAGTGTATGTGGCCAGAGCCCTACCCACTGAGCTATGGGCGCTGTTCGAGTTCTTTTTTTTTTTTTCCCCAAGTTCTTTTTTAATTTAAATAAACTTTTTATTTTTAATCTAGCACTTTGGGAGGCCAAGGCGGGAGGATCACTTGAGGCCAGGACTTTGAGAACAGCCTAGATTTGTAAAAAAAATTAATAGTTTTAGATTTCTTTAAAATTATTTTAGATTTGTAAAGATTGTAAATAGAGTTCCCACATATTTTGTCCTCACTTTCCCTCTTATTAGCATCTCATAATATTATATTTATTACAGCTAATGAATAAATATTGATACATGATTGTTAACTAAGCGCCACACTTTATTCAGATTTTATTACTTTTCTCCCTAATGTACTTTTATTTTCCAGGGACCCACCCAGGATACCTTATTAAATTTAGTCCTTATGTCTCCTTAGGCTCCCTCGGTTGTGCCTGATTCCCACATTGTTATTGTTTTGTTTTGTTTTTTAAGACAGGATCTTGCTCTGTCACCAGGCTGGAGAGTAGTGGTACAATCACGGCTCACTGCAGCCTTGAGCTCCAGGCTCAAGTGATCCTCCTGCCTCAGACTCCAGAGTCTCTGGGACTACAGGTGTGTACCACCACAACCTGCTAATCTTTCTATTTTTCGTATAGATGGGGGCTCAAACTATGTTTCCTAGGCTGTTCTCAAAGTCCTGGCCTCAAGTGATCCTCTTGCCTTGGCCTCCCAAAGTGCTGGGATTATAGGCATGAGCCACTGTGCCAAGTCTGTTAAATAAATTCTGTATGCCTTTTTCTTTTATTAATCCCATCTATTGTTAGTTCATTCTCAGGGAACCTTCAGAGGGCAAAGGTGAAGCTTTCCCTTGGCCTCTACCACACTCCAACTCAGTGTTTTTCAATCTTTTTATCTCATGGTACACTTGAACCTACAGTTAAACTTCCATGACACACTTAAATTATGTCAATCAGAAAGAAAAATGTGTAAAAAAATAATAATATATTCACTGTGCTTTGAACTTCTTTTGAAAATAATTTAATTGGCTCAGCGCCTGTGGCTCAATGGGCTAAGGCGCCAGCCACGTACACCTAAGCTGGCGGGTTCGAATCCAGCCCGGGCCCGCCAAACAACAATGACAGCTGCAACCAAAAAATGGCGGGGCGTTGTGGCGGGCGCCTGTAGTCCCAGCTACTTGGGAGGTGGAGGCATGAGACTCGCTTGAGCCCAGGAACTGGAGGTTGCTGTGAGCTGTGATGCCACAGCACTCTACCCAGGGTGATAGCTTGAGGCTCTGTCTCAAAAAAAAAAAGAAAATAATTTAATTAATTATCTTTAAAAACTTCCGTGGCACAGCAGTGTGTGTGGCATACTGATTGAAAATCACTGCTCTAACTTGAGGCTATTGCAAAATGAATGTTTGGTCCTCATTGGATGAGAATGAACTTTCTTTGCTTCATGAATAACAAACATTTTGTCCTTGTCACATGTAAGGGTTTTCCCCTATCTCATAGAAAGCCTTGTTGCCTCATACCCATCAAGGACTTGCCTGGGCTTCCCCAAGCCTTTTCTTGAAGCTCTCCCCTGGAATGTCCTAGAATGTTCTGGACTACAAGCTCGCTTGCAAATTAGCCTGAGTTTCTTAAAATATGCACAGGTGAACAACCCACAGCTTTTCTAGGCAACAGGGCAGCTTCATGGCACATCCAGGGTTTTGAGTTGGTGATTCTCACCCTCCTGTAGAATCATGCATAGACCATGTCAGCCCCTACATATATCCCCAGCCCTTACCAGTCAGTGCACACCAACCTGACTTTTGATTTCCAGTGCTTGCATTTCTTTACCTAAGAGATTTCTATGGCTTCTAGAGCCTTCTCTGTCTAGACTACAAAAAGTAGAAAACTAATGACTCCTAGGAGCTCCCCTCAACCAAAGACTGATGGGAGATGGTGTGTAAATATCTCAGCTCCCTTGGCCCTCGGTGGGATACTCCCAGGTATGTTCTGTGTTGACACTCAGAGTCAACACAGAATCCCCAACAGGATTAAGCTCCAATCTCCTCTAGTAGTACCTGGTGGGATCATGCTCCATTTATTGGCTGCCTCCTCTCCACCATCTCCTTTTCCATCCCCTTTTAGTACTTTCTGAGACCTTCTTCAAAATGAAGTACTTGTTTCACTCCTTATTTCAGGGGCAGCTTCTGGGAAACCCCAGAGTTAAACAGGTGATAATCGTACCAGCCACTTATTTACCAGAATCTGGTTGTCCCCTTGCGCACCCTCAGACATTTGACATGAACTCATGCCACCCTGTCAGGAGCCACCTCCAGTTGATAGGTGAGAACACTAAGGCTTAGAGTGGCCCTGCCAGGGTCCCACAGCAGGTAGGTTGGAATTAAGACTGGCTCTTCTGGGTGGCGCCTGAGGCTCAAAGGAGTAGGGTGCCAGCCCCATATGCCGGAGGTGGTGGGTTCAAATCCAACCCCAGCCAGAAACCACCCCCCCAAAAAAAAACACTGGCTCTTCTCACTGTAAGTAAGGCAACGCTCTTAAAAGCAGGAACTGGGACTCAGCGCTTGTAGCTCAGCCGCTAGGGCACCGGCCACATACGCTGGAACTGGCAGGTTCGAACTCAGCCTAGGCCAGCTAAAACAACAA
The DNA here is from genome assembly GCA_963574655.1 of Perodicticus potto. NCBI lineage: Eukaryota > Metazoa > Chordata > Mammalia > Primates > Lorisidae > Perodicticus > Perodicticus potto. Next base: position 23,842 of record CAUYRH010067925.1, read on the forward strand.
TAACAACAACAACACAGCTGGGCATTGTGGTGGGCACCTACAGTCCCATCTACTTGGGAGACTGAGGCAAGAGAGTCTTAAGCCTAAGAGTTTGAGGTTGCTGTGAGCTGTGATGCCACAGCACTCTACCCATGGTGAGATAGAGGGACTCTGTCTCAAAAAAAAAAAAAAAAAAGCAGGAACTGGGGTCTGTGCTGCCTCTGTTTCTCCCCAGGCTGAAGGGCCCAGTGCCTGGCAAAGAGGAGGAGGCACCCAGCCAATAAATACTGAAGTGCATGGTGATGGCTAAATGAATCTTTCTACATGTATCACATAATAGAGGCATTATAATAATAGCTCTAGAAATTGACTATTATCAATAGAAATTGACTATTATTGTTTTACCTTATTTTAGTATTATTTTTTTGAGACAGAGTCTCACTTTTTTGCTGTTGGTAAAGTGCTGTGGCCTCTTAGTTCACAGCAACCTCAAACTCTGGGGCTCAAGAGATCCTCTTGCCTCAGCCTCCCAAGTAGCTGGGACTATAGGCGCCTGCCACAATGCCCAGTTATTTTTTTAGAGACAGGGTCTCTATCTTGCTCAGGCTGGTCTCGAACTCCCGAGCTCAGGTGATCCACCTGCCTTGACCTCCCAAAGTGTTAGGATTACAGGCGTGAGCCACCACACCGAGCCTACCATCATTATTTTGTAGGAGAGGACCCCAAGGCGGAAATTGACCTGCCCGTGAGCACAGGGCCAGTACTGGATGAAGCCTGAGCCCTTCACTAGCCTACCATAGGGACGGATGGTGGTGGTGAACGAGTGAACAAAAGCAGAGAGGAGAGAGGAGGTAAAGCTGTGGCTCTTCCCACCACCAGCTGGGTGACAACACATTGTCCCGTCTTGGAAAACATTTCTGTCACACACAGGGCAAATGGGTCTATTCCCTGTGAATTATCGGCTAGCCAGCAGCTTCAACTGCCTGCTCATTAACACAATTAAAAAAGTATCAAAGAAGCCTCTAACTCCTGTCTCTGGGAACCCAACTACATAACTTGGAAATGACTCTTTATTAAGTCTGATCAAAGGCTCATTGTTCAGTCATTAGAAATCATGGCCTCTCCCTCCAGGCTTTTGGCTCATAAACAACAGTTGGATGAGAATTTTGCTTGGGTTGGGCCAAAAACCTAGGCGGATCCGTTCGCTCTTATTTTCCTGCTTCAACGGGGAAAGCAGCAGGAGGCTGTTTTTTCTCTGGGAGACTCGCTCACTGGCTCCCCTGCTTGCAGCAGACGAGGAGTGAGAGGAGGAGCAACGTCAAAGCCGGCTTCTGCCTGAGACAGGGCAAGGGCCTCAGAGACAAGTATCAGTGCCAGGTCCAGGGCCCAGTGTGTGCAGAATCCCTGGTCTCTCATTCAGGCTCCTAGAGGAGACAGTGGGGGGTGGCCAACATCTAGCCTTGGAGATCATAGACAGCACTGACTGTACGAAGACTCCTCTGGTCGGAAAAGGGTGGGCAGAGGAAGTTCAGCCAGAATACCGTGATTCCTTCATTACAGCATTCAATAAATATTTATTGAGGACCTACTAAGTGCCAGCACCCTGCTAGGCACAAGGATTAGATGACAAATAAAAAAAAATACAATGCCTGCTCTTAAAGACATCCCAGGCCGGTGGGATGCTGGTCCTTCCTGGAGGGGAAAGTGAGGTTCAGAGTCAGAGAGGGCATGCGTGCTCCTGGGGAAGAGGAGGCAGGTGGGGGCAGAGGCCAGGCAGACTTTGCCTTCAGAGCTGAGAACAGAAATGTCTTCATCCTTTGAGAGAAACTCTGGAGAAACACTGCAAATCTGGAAACGCAACATGTCGGTCTAACTCCAAGCCCCGTCTTTCTTCTCATCCTCAGACTTGCATGTACTTGACATTGGCACCCACGAACAGGAAGTCCTAGAAGAAACAGGACAGGACAGCATGGTAAAGAGCATCCTCTACTTCAAAAACATGCATGTGCGATTTCAAGGGAGCCCACGTCCTGAGAAACGCAAGCTCTGACAGATACCTAGGTCAGTGCATAAATCACCAATGCGCCTTGGTCCCCAAGGTCTCCATAAAGCACAGCTTTTGCCAGATGCCGTCTCCAAGGCAACGATTTATCTGTCATTTCCAAAGCTGTTGCTTCCTGGCAGGCCTCTAAATGTCCTTTATATCACCTAAATTTTCTCTCCCTGATGAGTAACGTAAAATCCTGAGCTGCTGGAGTTTACCTCCTGCTCTTTTTACATCTTCAGCACCCAGAGAGGCAGGAATTCTGAACTCCAGACCAAGTCTAATTCTTTCCCACAGTGATCAATCCATTGCCTGTGGTGGTCAGAGAATGGATGGACAAAACTGACCTCAAAATTCTAATAAATATGATAATATACAATAGGTTTTTTCTCTCTCTCTCTTTTTTTTTTTTTTGAGACAGAGTCTCACTCTGTTGCCCCAGGCTAGAGTGCTGGGGTATCAGCCTAATTCACAGCAACCTCCAACTCCTGGGTTAAAGTGATGCTCCTGCCTCAGCCTCCCAAGTAGCTGGGACTGCAGGCACCTGCCATGACACCCAGCTAATTTTTCTATTTTTAGTACAGACAGTCTATAGGGGGAGCCACCATGCTCAGCTGATATATAAAAATTTGCTGATCACTTTCTATGTGCAAACATTGAGCTAGAAGCTATCCTACTTGACCTCTAATCTTTACAAAAGCCCTATAAGGTTTGGGTTACACTCCATTTTACAGAGGAGAAAACTGAGGCCAGAGACAAACTGAGTGAATTGTCACTCAGTCTTTGCTTTGAACAATGATCTGTGTGACTCCACTTGTAAACACTCAACAGTAGTTAAGTATTGTGTATCTCAGGGCCCCAAAAAGCTTTGGACCTTTGTTTCTTAAATATAACAGTTGACCAGTGTTTCAACATTCCTAACCACTTTGCCCTTCATTTCTTTTAACAGCTATTATTTTATGGATGTTGACAGTGTCCCAGGCATAATGAAGCATCTCCTGATACTCATGAGTCTGCCAACCCAGGCATCTCGCCTGAAAAGATAACTGAAACTTGGTGGGCAAAAAAGGACCACAAAATCACTTGGTCAGAATAGTAGTAAGGATATAAAAAATCAGACACATCTCTTGGTGTTAAAACAGTCAAGTAAATTATCATCCATCTGCTGGAGGGGCCCATACACAGCCATTAATGTTGGGGGGAGGAAATTAGTTTGCAGCAAGGGAACAAGAGTAAGGGTGATGCTAAGTTAAACCAGAAAAAAAAAAAAAAAGAACAAACAAGTGTGAGCATTAGCGATGCAACCTTATAAAACACACAGAGCAACTAACAAAAACAATTTTTTTAAGCTTCAAAAAAATGCACTGGAAGGAAGTACAACAAAATTTAACCTTAGCTGTGGTGGAGCAAAGGGTTTGTGAATAATTTTTTAATGTAAATATGATTATAGTAGTTATTTTAAATGAGGAGGGCATACCAAAATAGAAGAAATTTAGAACGTTTTAAAATTTACAGATGGCTTTCAGAACCTGACCAACATGGGCTTGCAGTATTTTCAAAATGAGCTCATCTTGAGGTTCCCTCAGGTCCCCCCACCCCCCGAGGATGGAAGGCAGTGTTGGCACAGGGCTGTGTCAAATGCCTCCTGCCCCAGCCAGGCTTTCCCATCTGCAGGGCAGGGCTGGGCTGGTTCCCACCCATGACTTATGGCCTCCAGACCTGCCAAGCTAACCAATACCCACTCCTCAAATCCTCAGAGCCCCCTGCCCCCAAACCTACTGACCTTATAGATCTGGAGAACAAGGTCATGGAGCTGAACACGCTTTAGCAGAGGGAGGGGCAAGCCTATGATCAATTTATCTGGAAGTTGAAGCATAATGTTGAGAGAGATTTGTTAATAAACAACAATTACAGAGAAATTTTTTGCTTTCTGCAAATTCTATACATAGTACATTCCCATTTAAGGATCACCAAAGACTATCAGGTAGGTGTAATTATTATTCCCTTTTTACAGATAAGGAAACCAAGGAAAGGCATGGCCAAGTGACTTGTCCTAGGTCATACAACTAGAAAGTGGCAGAAGTGGGATTCAAACCCAGGAATTAGCGTCCTGGAGGGAGATAAGGCTATCTCCATGATTCTACCTCTCACACAGGCTACGGACACTCCTAGAGAAAGGACTTGCCCATGGTCACACAGGCCCCAGGAGATTGTTTCTCAACTCCAAGTCCAATTCTCTTTCCACCAAAGAGCAGTTGTCTACTCTTAGCTTGAAAAAAATCCATAACGATTCTTACCATTGACCTCGCGGTAGAGGGTGTTGAGAAAGTAGTAGTTGAGGAATGCTTCTAACAGCTCCATCTGGTGGGAAACAGGAGAGGTTCATTATGACCAACAGGGCCATCTAGCCCACCAGCAAATAGCCACACAGCCACCCTGGGGGTGCAGTGGGTCTGTATGTGTTGACATGGCAAAAGGCTTGAAAAAAGCAGATTATAGATGGATACCTACATCATGCTACCATTTTATAAGATGAAACTATTTTGAGAGGCTCATTTTTATATATGCAAATGAATAGAACAATTTTGACAGGCTGCAAGCCCAATTATCTTTCCTCTAGGAAGCACAGCAAGGTTTGACTTTGTCCTCAGCCTTACCTTTAGTACATAACGTTTTTGCAGTGAGAATGTCTTCCTGAACTACCTGTGTAATTTTTTAAAAGGTTAAATAAAAATAAAATGGGTTTCCCTACAAAAATTATGAAACAGAACTTTTAACACCCACTATATGCCAGGCAGAGGGCTCAAGATTTGAATCTAATTTTTTTTTTTTTTTTGAGACGGAGTCTCACTTTGTTGCCCTTGTTAGAGTGCCCTGCTGTGACAGCTCACAGAAACCTCAAACTCCTGGGCTCAAGTAGTTCTCTTGCCTCAGTCTCCTGAGTAGCTGGGACTACAGGCACTTGCCACAACGCCCGGCTATTTTTAGAGACGAGGGTCTCGCCCTTGCTTTCTTGAATCTGGTCTTGAATCTGTGAGCTCGGGCGATCCACCTGCCTTGGCCTCCCAGAGTGCTAGGATTACAGGCATGAGCCACAGTACCTGGCTGAATCTAAATTTGTCTGGGTCTACAGTTCTTGCTTTTTATATTTCAGGTTCTGAAAACCCGATAAGATGAATTTTTGTGAAGCTTTACATTGGAATGTTTTGTTTCATAGAATATTTTTTTACATGCCGTACACAGCTGCAATACAAGTGTGTCATTATTCACTTCATCCTCTATTCTCTGGAAAAGGGCTTCCTTGGGGTCCCTGTGGGCAGTGTCTCTCCCCACAGTTTATGTTCTTGTTCCCACTTCATAAGAACTTAGGAAAGTAGGGCAGAGGAGGCCAATTTCATGGGATAGTAAGAGAAAAGACAACTATTGCCAACTAAAACTGTCTCCCTATTCTCTTTCCAGAAAGCTCTTCTTTATTGCTTCAGCCCACACCGATCTTCCCATTCTCTTTTCTCCTTTTGCATTAGACCATTTACTTCACTTTTTTCCTCCTTGTTGAAGTCATCTCTTGGTTTATACCTGCCCAGCATTCAATTTCTCTTGTTTTAATAACAGCGTTCCTATCTTTGGATATAGCTGACTTCAGGAGTGTAGATGACATCCATGCTTGATGGATAGGTCTTGTCCAACATCTGGCCACAGGGTGTAGGCGAAAAGCCTTTATACAGATTAACTCTGTGAGTGTAAGTTTGAAGTTTTTGTGGACTAAAAAGGAAAAGGCCTGGATAGAACTCCATGGTGACTAAAGGCCTGGTCACTTAGAAGGCAGAACCCGCAGGCAGGTTCTGTATATCTTAGGAATTTCCTGACTACTCCCTAAAGATGGATGACTGCCTCCAGATGGTCTGTTAAAGGTCAAGCATTGTATCCATTTGATCCCCTGGAGCTCTGATTTTTGTGGTATATTACTTTTAATTACTTAGCGTAAGAACAACTTTAGGTAAGGTTAGAAGTGTTGTTATCAGTTAAGCCATAGACATCCTAATGGCAGGTGGTTAGGGCCTGGGTCTTGGGGTTTGAGTTATTAGATGATTGATTAATGATGTGTATGTGCAGTACTGCCTATATAAGTTGCGGTAAAATAAAGATTTTTTGCTACTTGCCTAAGAGAGCTGTAGCCTCCCTATCCTTCGCCATTTCAAAAGTAAGTTTAGCCTCTGGGGCGCTGCTTCACTCATCATTCACACAACACAGGGATTGGCTTAAGAATGGGCACGTGACTAAGATTAGTCCAATGAGAGCTGGCACAGATAGCACAGAGGGTTTTTTTGTTTTTTTTAATGAGACTATAGGAAACTCTGAAGTTTGCCACCAATTAGAAGAGCCTCCTGAAGGTAGAACAGAGAGGTGCACTAATTTGAGCACCTGGATATAGCTCTGCCTGAAACCTCTAGTCTTAGTTTTCTGGTTACTTTTTGTTTTCTAGTTAAATTATCCTATACATTCCTCCTCTTTGCTTAAGACAATTCGAGGTCACTTTTTTGTTCTTGCAGTTAAAAGAATTCTGTTCAATAAATGACTTAATTATATGTTGTCTTATATTAGGATATAACTGCTCCTTGGTCCCATGTCTTATGCTTTTGAGAGCTTCTGCACTTCCATGGGGCAGAGATCAGCTCGTCACCTTTGATGTTTCCTATTATAGGAGCCATAGCAATTGCTTAAGACATACCTTAAATTAATATTCTAATCATGTCATAAACAAAAACAATAACTTACATTGAATCCTCCAACTTTGGATTCCTTCAGCTCCACTTGTACCCTATAATGGATCAGAGAAGATTCAGAGATGTGGGCATTGGACCCATCGGAAGTCTTAAACAATGTAGGAATCTGCACAAATTAGGTGGCACTGGCTTTAGAAGGTGGGGGTGAGAGTGAGAGAGATGATTGAGTAACTGAAACCAATGATACAATGACACTGGGAAGACCGTAGAGGGCAGGTGAGGCAGTGTAGAAGAAGATCTCAATATTTATCATTTCAGGAAGTTAAAATAGCTATGTTTGACATTCATAGATTAAGAAAAAACAGTTATTAGTAAGTTCTTTAGAAATTTGAAGTTCGTGGGGACAGGACCAGTGAGGAAAAGGAATTGAGCCAACTGGGGTGAAATTTAAGCAACCTTTCCAAATGGTGAGGGCCCCACATGGACAGGAGGATCTCATCATGCCCCCACCCCTGGCTGTCGGGTGCAGACGCAGCCCAGCTGAGCACCTCCTTGTGGGCAGGAGGCCAACTTACTTTCCTGGCTTCAGGACCCCACTGATCTTGCTGGTGTTGAAGGTCAATGCGATGGACACATTAGTGACCTAGAAATGCCCATAGAAGGAAACAGGTCTAATGATGGAAGTTGTCATGTACAGGAAGGATAGCAAGGAGGACCAGCTGTCTCCTCTGAACAGTTAAAGCAGGAAATTTACCCACTAGGCTCTGGACTCTCAGGAGGCTCATTGTAAGTGCTCCATAAATGTTTGAACTTGGACTTGAACACTCTTACTTCAAATTGCTGCCTACAATAGCAGTTAAACATTGAAAAGACTACCAAGAGAAGGTATAGAGTACCTATCCCTGGTGAACTCTAACATGGATCATTTTTAGCTATCTCAGGACCAAGATTTCTAGGCTTCTAGGGCTCTAGAAATAATAACAATAATATTTTAATTTAAAACATATTAATACCAAAAACAATTTTAGCTAACAGTAACAACAATATTAAATTACAGATATAGCATCTAGGAGGAATTGTCCTTGAGATGTGACTTGTTGAGTTTCAAAAGTCAAGAAACAAGACAGCAATGTTCTCCATCCAGTGAGCAGAGCCCTCAAAGGACCCAGAATCCCTTCTCTATTAGACAGGCTCCATCAAGAAAGAAAAATCCACTCTCAATATTTAATGCAGGGGGAATTTAATACAGGGAATAACACAAGTGATGAAACCACTGAGAAGCCAGAAAAGAGTTGGTGAGGCCACTCAGAGATTGGCAGAGGCAGAAGGCTGCTTCCACCCCAGGACTAGAGGAACAGAGTTGACTTGGGATTATGGGAGCCACCACTGAGAGACACAGTCACTGCTGGAGCCTGTGCCCATGGCAAAGACAGAGGTAAAGATAAAAGATACTCTGGCTTCATCCTTCCTTCTGCTCCTCATTCTCCTGACAGTACCTCCCATAGGCTGTGGAAATGTAGTCTTCAGGGGCTATAGCTCAGAGCAGAGCAAACAAGACCAAGAGTTCTATACCTGCCTCCTCCTATCCCCACAATAGCCCAGACTTATGCAGCGGGAGATACATACGTTAAACATGATTTTGCAAGCAGCTAAATAAGTATCTTTGTAGTAAACACTGTGAAGAAAGATAATGGGGTCCTTCAAGAAAAAAAAATGGCAAGAGGCATAAGGTAGATAAGTCAGGTGGCAAGTGGGGAGAAAAGCATGTAGGAAAGGGGAACAGCATTTGCAAATAGTCTGAACCTTACCACACTGAGCCGGAAAACAGACTCCTTGGCAGAGTTGGGCAGGAGCACGAAGCCCTCAATCTCCATCTGGGGGGCCAAGGACAGATTCCCAGGGCTGAAGTTCAGGAGTGGGGCAGAGGTCACTGCTCCCTGGACCTCCATGTCCATGTTGGGGTACAGCCTCGCTAACTGGGAACAGAATTAGGAGATAAGATCAAGAGAAGAAAATATGCAGGTCTTGTTGGGAGAGTCCTGAGGGAGTCAGATAAAACTGAGAAGGCTTTTGGTTGATTTTGTTTCCCCCAGAATGTTCTGTGCCTTTTTCTGTTAACAGCATAACTGGACATCTTTCTACATCTGACACAGAGTCTGCGGCATCTGTTTCATGGCTGCATTGTATTCACTGTGCATAGGTGTTGCCATTGGCCTGATCCTACTGGGTATTAAGTTGTCCTCAAGGTTTTGCCATTATAATAACCACACCCCTGAGAACTTTTGGTGTTATTTCCAGGAAAACACTCCTGGAGGTGGCATTGTTGAGTCAAAGGGTAGAATTGCTTTTAAAGCTTTTGGCAGGCATGGCCAAATTCTCCTCCAGAAAGGTCAGGCCAATATTTTCACTCCTCACCCCCTCCCTAGGCAAGGGGTGAGAGCTATTGCTTTTTCTATGCCCTCACTACATGCTGGTAACCATGCATGCTGAGATCAGACACCAGAGGTTTTTGAAATATGACACTACTAGATCCCACTATTTCAAAAATGCTAGAAATTTCCTGTTTAACTAGGAGGTAGGTACAGAATTTAATTTGGAGCAAGAATGTTCTTTTTGAGGGGAGGAATTGGCAGAAGAACAAGACTCCCCTGAGCCTTTTGATTCTGTAAAATCTACATCCTATTCTAGAAGGAAGAAGTTTTGCAGGTTGAGGAGGAAAACTGCTTTACTAAGAAGGTGGGCAGAGTTGCTTTTCTGCCAGGTTGATTATTCTACTTGCAAGAAGGGGCAGGAGGAGTTTCCTTTTCTTGAGGGGGCGAGGTGGGAAAGCATTGCTGGAGCCAGGGTGTGACCAAGGTGCTCCAAGGCTGGCTGGGACAACAAGGTGGTGGCAGGGCCAGCTGAGAGTGGAGCTCTAGGGAGAGAAAGGGCTTGTAGGGTCGCCTCATGGAAGGACATGACCCAGACACTACAGGAGTTATAGTTTAAATTTTTTCCCCACCATTGCAATCCCCCTCAGCCTTCTGCAAGGCATGTTACATACTATTGCCTATCTGAGCTGCATCTTAGGGGACTCAGAGGTTTGGGGAGAGGACTGGTGAATTTCTGTGGGATACATGAGAAGATGCAGAGGAACAGGTTAGCCTAGCATGATGGAGCTCACCAGGTTACTCACTGCAACATTGAAGTTGCAAAAGATTAGGGACAACCTATGTGTCTTTCCATAGGGAACTAGTGAAACAAGCCATGGTAAGTCCATACAACAGCAGATGGGACACCCTTGGGGAAAAGAGTGAGGAAGTTCTTTATCTATCTATATGGAATGATCTCTCAGATACAGTAAGAGTGGGGAGAAGATATAAAATGGCATATAATATGCCTCCATTTATATAAAAATACATGACACTTTGGGAGGCCAAGGTGGGAGAATTGCTTGAAGCCAGCATGGGCAATATAATCTCTACCAAAAAAAATTAAAAATTAGCTGGGCATGGTGGTGGGCACCTCTACTCCCAACTACTCAGGAGGCTGAGATGGGAGGATCCCTTGAAACTAGAGTTTGAGGTTACAATGAGCTATGATGTTGCCACTGCATTCCAGAGTGCAACAGAGTGAGATCCTGTCTCTTAAAAAACAAACAAATAAAAACATCCAAAAAAGAAAGACCAAAAAATGGAGAAAGTGGTACAATATTTGCTGTGTAGAAGTTGAGTATCCCTAATACAAATATCTGAGATCTGAAACAATTTGAAATCCAAAACACTTCTGGTCCCAAGCATTTTGGATAAGAAATACACACCCTGTGTATGCACGGAATATCACCAGAAGGATACACACAACTTACAGTAGTGGTAGGCTCAAGATGGGGACTGGGTTGATAGGGCTCAGGAGTGAATGGGGGACTGTCCATTCTATGACATCTTAATGTCTTTTAAATGTTGAGCCATGAGAATTCATTATCCATTCCAAAAATAATTTTTATAAAGCACTGAAAATAGGCCCTGCATCTAGTAAGTCCTGTGTAATTGTAACATGTTATGAATTAGGGTGCGCTTTATGCAACATGACAGCATTCCTTGAGATCCTTAGCTAGCACCAATAAAAGATGGGACACGCTGTGGTCCCATGAGATATGGGCTCCAGCTTCTGTCATTTGGGGGTTTGAAGTCAGCCTCGAAGTCTGAAGGACTTTTGCTTTCACTGAGGGTCTCATTCTTGCAGTTCTGATTCTAAGAGGAATGCAAAGGTTTTTTTTTTTTGAGACAGTCTCACTCTGTTGCCCGGGGTAGAGTGCCATGGCATCATCATAGCTCACAGCAACCTCAAACTCATGGGCCCAAGTGATCCTCATGCTTCAGCCTCCTGAGTAGCTTGGATTATAGGCACCCACCACAATGCCTGGCTAGTTTTTCTATTTTTAGTAGAGATAGGATCTCACTCATGCTCAACTGCTGGTCTCAACTGCTGAGCTCAAGCAATCCACCTGCTTGAGCTAGCAGTGCTAGGATTACAGGCGTGGGCCACCAGACCCTGCCTGAATGTAATGAACTTAAACAGAAACCTCTGAAATTCAATGGGCTTAGTCTGTATCCATGGAGGGCTGAGAGTCTCCTTACCCGAGAAGTAAAGACTCGGAAGGACTTGGTGGTCAGCTGGATGGGAGAGTCAGGTGGAATCTGCAGCAAAGAGACAGATTAAAAGTAATTTTAGAGTGCTGAAGAGAAACTGGGGAGGCCAGACAATGGCTTCTCAGCTGCCTGGGTAACCTTAGCAGTGATGAGATGCATATCCTGCATTCATGAATCCCTGAGGTCCTGGCTGCGCTCTTTGGGTGTAGGTGATGTGTAGACCCCATAGAGAGGGTCTGCAAGGGTGAGGTTTGCAGTCACACAGACCTAGGTTGGGTCTTGGCTGTGCCACTGTATAATCTCAGGCCAGTCCTTTTATTCCCTTGAGCCTCAGCTTCCTCATCTGTAAAGTGGGGAAAACAATAGTTCCCACCTTCAGGCCATTGTGAGGGCTAGACGAGCATCTAGCACAGCCTGGCACACGAGTGCTCCATGAAACAGCTGATCTCATCCCTTTCACTGAAAAGGAGGCCCGTGCTACAGGTGGGTGGGTAAATCAAACATGATAACACCTGCAGGTGTGGGACCTCTTCTAAGGTCACTCCCTCCATCTATCGGATGGCTGGCACCCAATTTAAACTAGGGTAAGCCAGACCATCCAAGTTGGACCACACTGTTTCTCCCATCATCCTGACATTGTTCTTAAGAACTCTACTAAAGAAACTGGGGAAATAGTAAAGATGTGATCCACTATAAAATTCAGTCTCCATTTCACAAACCCCCATTTGAAACAGTTGAGATAAGTGTTAGGAAGACTTTATCTCTCCTTTTTTTTTTTACCATAAATCACTTACTCATATACCTTTTTCACTTAGGCTCAAGGGAGTTTCCAGACAGGTTTAAGATTTTTAAAAGTTGATTTATGGGCCCAGTGTCTTCATAATCATCACTTTTCACTTGGTCTTTATCTATTTTCCTATGTACCTTTATGCATTTATCAGTATATCCATTATTCCGCCTCATTCACTAAAATATTTTTAAATAAACCTCCATAAATCATCAGAGTGAAAGAAAGTATGAATTAAAATAACAAGTCTAGACTAGGAAAAAAGCACAATATAGACAAGCAAGCTGCAAAGCCTTCCACGATTGTTATAGGGGAGAAAGAACTTTGGGTTGGAGCTTCCTGGCAGCCAAAGCAAAAAGGGAGATTGTGCTGACATATTTTTTTCTGATTTTGATTTTTTTCTTAGTTTATTATTTACTATTGTACAGGTATAAATGGGAGTGGAAAGGAAAGAAGTAAGAAAGGATGGATTATGCTGTCATTTGAGAGTACTTTTTGCCACCATCCTCACCATGTCCTGTGTGATGGAGAAGCTCAGCTCCCCTGCCTTGTGATAAACCAGGCTGGCGGTATTGAAGACGTAATCCGAGATGGCAAAGTAGACCATTTTGTCATGTTCCTTGGGAAGGCTCATGGCTGGAGCAAGGAAGGAAACTGAGGAAGGGTGATTAAGATGAAAAATTTCACCCTGGAGAAAGAAACAGGATCCGATTGGACTTTTCAGTCTATCCCATGGCTGGTCTTCTGAGCTAGGTAGTCAGCTACTCAGTCTGGTGAAAGACACTGGTTGGAGACGCTGCTGAAACTCCACCATTAAATACATTTTCTTTTCTGTCAAAGAGTTGTGTCTCCTAATGAAAAGCTCCCCAGAAGCTTTAGAATACACAGAGTAGCCACAGGAAGCACCGGCCGAGCCCTCTACAGCACCGAGGGCCAGCTCTGGTTGATTGCTCCTGCTCCTTCATAAGGAGCAAGGTAAAGGAGGAAAGGGGAGTGGAGGGGAAGTGTTTAAGACCTAAGGGTTGAGACACCTGTGGGAAAATCCTAGCTCTGGGAACAGTTCCCAGCACTCCATATCATCCCCCTCTCAACACAGAAGGAAGCACTGGGGAGATGAGGACAGATCTGAAGTTAGAGGGACAGGTGGCTCCGGGAACGAGCTGACCCTCAGGGAATGGCTCCCTGGGGTGGGGCCCCCTCTGCTCTGGGATACTTACCTTAAACAACACATCCAGCATCTGGGATGCGGCCCGAGGTGCCTCCACTAAACTGTAATCAATGCCAATGGAATTGTCAATCTCTACTGTGACTGTGAAGGACAGACAGGGGAAGAATTAGGAGATGGGTGCAGCCTTTGGGTGATGGAGAAGGCGTGAGGGCCCTGGCTGACTCACACTTGCTGTGACCTTCACCAGAGGCCCCTATCCCTCTGCCTAAACATCCTTTCTACCTAGCACAGCTCTGGGGCAAAGAACTGATTCTTTAAGAAAGAGACTACGTGGGTAGTCCCTTATTAGAACTTGGTGAGTTAACAATAGTGGGGGTGTTAAGCTCAGCTCAGGGCCTAAGCAGTTGTCAAGGGGATGCACACACATACACACACACACATACACACACCAGGAGGGGCTCAGGTCAGCCCTGGGTCTTTATACCTCTAGTCACACCTAGAGCTTCATGCTGAACCAAGTAACTAGGAAGGCCAGGCATCTCAGACACTCCCCTCCAAAGCCCTGGGTGAATAAGTGTTCTATGTCCCATGTGTTGGGCCGGCTGTCCCCACCTTGATCTCAGGCCAAGGGGTGTCAATAGTAACCACATGGGGCTTGGGGGCCTGGGTATCAGAGAGCATCTCAGACAATTTGTCAGGGACTGTCCCTCCAAATTTAATGAGCCCAAGAGTTTGAGGTTGCTATGAGCTATGATGGCATGTCACTCTACCAAGAGAGACAAAGTGAAACTCTGTCTCAAAAAAACCACACAAGGCTCGGCGCCTGTGGCTCAACGGACTAAGGTGCCAGCCACGTACACCTAAGCTGGTGGGTTCGAATCCAGCCCTGGGCCCGCCAAACAACAATGACGGCTGCAACCAAAAAAAAATGGCCGGGCGTTGTGGTGGGCGCCTATAGTCCCAGCTCCTTGGGAGCCCAGAAATTGGAGGTTGCTGTGAGCTGTGATGCCACGGCACTCTAGCCAGGGTCACAGCTTGAGGCTTTGTCTCAAAAAAAAAAAACAAAACAACCCACACAAAACAGTAGAATGGACAATGGGGGGACGGCTCCATCATGGAATACACAGCAAGAAGGAATCAACTACACTATACATACGTATACAGGATTACAGAGCAACCTCCTAACTTCATGTTGAACAAAGAAAGCCTTGGACTTTTGAAAAAAAGACTCGAATACTGTCTTATTCCATTCGTGTACAAAGTACGAAACTAATCTTCGCTGGTAGAAGCAAAGAAGCATATGAATGTGTATTCACATATTTATATTTATATGCTTCTATATTTTTCTATTGGTATAAGCAAAGAAAGTATTTGAAAGACACACCCTTCACAGCAGAGGTCACCTCTTGGGAGAAAAGTTGGAGAGAAAAAGGGCCCTCTTTTTCTTCTGAAACAGAGTCTCACTCCTTCGCCCTGGCTAGAGCACCAGTAGCACCCTCGTTGTTCACTGCAATTTCCAGCACATTGGCCCAAGCGATTCTCCCTGCCTCAGCCTCTCAAGCAACTGGGGTTACAGGCATCACCGCTCCTGTATGGTTTTTTAATGTTTTTGTAGAGATAGATTTCATTGTTTCTCAGGCCGGTCTCAAACTCCTGGCCTCAGCAGCCCTCTAGCACTGGTCTCCCCAAGTGCTAGGATTATAGGCATCAACCACTGTGCCCAGCCTGGGACTTTTAATTTTTACTTTTTCTACACTTCTGACTGATTTACTATTTTATAAGGTAATACATGTTCTTATAAAAATAATAGAAATAAGATGGTCTCCAGGTGGTCAGGGCACTCTACCTGGCAAAGTTTGGAGATAAGGCTGCAGGTCAGAGGTTACTGACTTCTCGATGATTTCACAAATCTGAAAAAAAATTGGGAAGAGAAAGCCTGAGAGAGTTCCCCAGCTTTGGTCTGGCCCTGTGCTTGTCACTTTAGTCACATTGCTTCATGTTTGCTTGGGAATCACTGATTCTATAAATATTTGTAAGTGCTTGTCATGTGCCAGATACCAAGGAAATAGAAATGATAAAAAAATATAGGCCTCCATGTGGACCCCAATATAGTCCAAAAGGATTTTTCAAAGTCTTTCCCAAAGCTGGACATCTGAGATAGGTATTCACTGATTGCCTGAAGACATTGCTTGAAACTCCACCATTAAAGATGTTTTCCTTTGGGTGGCCCTGGCCTCCAAGAATCTAGAGTTTAATACCAGAACTAGACAGTAACTAGACACTGTCACACAAATAAACATATAGGTGACGTAGATACTTCCTGATGGTGGTCACTTAACAGGTTGGCTGGATTGATCAATATTCCCTGTTCCCTCTGGTGCCCATGGAGGACCGAAAGCTGGTGGGTGTGGTCTACTCACACATAACTGCTGCGAGTTACCAGCTTCTCAAGAGAAGGAAATGAACCTTTCCAATCCTGTTTGCTGTATTTGCTCTTGTAATCACTGGAATTTTTCAACATGTAAATCAATGCAATATAACTAAGAAAAGAGTCATTTTTACAAAAGCCTAGGGTAAATACTCTGGAAAGGTGAGATGCTTTAAATCAAAAAAGCCCTTTTCAATTTGGACAAAACTTAGGAGGAAAAAGTCATAAAAATCTGGAAGGAAGGGTAGATTTGTAGGTGTCTTCAAATTCTCGTGGTAGCTAAAGAAACCTGAGCTGGAACTTGTAGCAGACCAATGTTTATGCAGGAAAGACCAAAGGCAATGTCAACCAAGAAACTGTCTTCCAAGAATAGTTCTAGGCCCTACATCAAAAGACAAAGACTGAAATGCATGTGTTGTCTCTTAAAATATTTGGGTTCCTACGTAAATATGTGTGGGCTGACTTTCAATAGCTCTTTTTGTTAACCAGCTACCACCTATTGTGCAAGGAACTGTGTGTGTGTGTGTGTGTGTGTGTTCCCTCTCCTCCTTCACCACTTTCTCCCATCCCACACAAAGTCATTGCTATAGACACAGCTCCGGCTGGGTGTAGCATATCTTAGAAATGAGATTTTGAGGTGAAATGAGTGTTTGGTGGAATTGAAAACTGACATAAAACCTCTCTTTTTTTAGCCAAAGATTGCAAAATCTGGAAATTTCACATTATTTTTAAAAACAGGAAAATCTGGCCAAGTGTGGTTGCCTGCCCATGCAGGGGAAGTGCTCATGAGCTGGGGGCCCAGGAAGTTAGCTGCCTGGTGTCTGGCAGGCACTCACGTAATGATTTATTTTTTAGCCTTTGTGCAATGCAGGGCAATCTGGGGCAGTGAGCAGGGCTGAGCAGGGGGAGGGGCTGGAGTCTGTGTTTGGCTCCTGCCATTTGACCCTTGGTCAGGCACCTGACCATTTCTGTTAACTGAATGGACTTGGAGTCCAGACAACTGAGATTTACTCCCAACTTTGCCCCACACAAGCTCCATGGCCTGGGGAAATGATTGATCCTTTCTCAGCATTGGGCACAAGTATGTCCAAATCAGCTGCCATGGCCCTGTCCAGGGCCCAGAGGTCAGTGGGTCTTCCATCTAGCCCTCACCCAGCTCAGCGAATGCCCGGCAGCTTCTACCTTCTTACCTTGCTTTCCAACACTCTCCGGAACTTGGACTCAATCTGGTTGTGGAAGAGATTCACGAGCCACCTGGGGAGCGGAGCACAGTGGGCAGTTGGCTGTCTGCCACTGAACTTGGGGGCAGTACAGAAAGTCAGTTCCTGGCCCTTGCCGGGCTAGGCTCCAAAGGGAGTCCTCCCCACCCCATCCTGGTACCCTTCTGTGCCCCAGAATCCTGTGGGGGAGATAAAGGCAGAATCTCAACACACCCATCCTTATTCTGTACCCTTGGCTTCCCAGCCACCTGCTACACCCCATCACTATGGGGGGAGGTTTGAGAATCCACATTTTTCTAATCAAGGAAGCTGAGACTCAAAGAGATGAAATGACTGCCCAAGACTTGTGCATTTTTCACAAAGTTTCCATTAGTCCAAAGCTTTTGTTTTCTTCCAATAGCCAAATTTCATTTACCTGACAAAGGCCCCCTGAAGTTTCTTTTTTTATGGAAATGATATACCAATATTCCTGGCTTGAATCTGCCTCTGTTCATCTCAACATGGTCCCCAAAGAATGATCATCATGTGTGCCTTCCACCTGGGTCCTTAAAATTATCAAGGCCACGGGGAGGGCTAGGTGGGCCGGGGATTGTAACCAGAGGTTAAGCTGGCAGTGTCCCTATGGCGACCTACCTCAAACCTCCTGATATGTCCACGTCCACATCACGGATGTGGCCACTGCAGCTGGAGGTCGTAACCGTGGGCCTCCCCGAGGGCTCACTGCCCAACTGGAGGTCAACTGAAATGGTGATGCCCTTGACACTCAGGTCAAAGGAGTTTTGTAGTTTCCTATAGGAGATCAGAGAAGCCATGGTTGCTTCATAGAACAGGGTCCGCCACAATTTGAGGGGAAAGAGTAAAGCTCAGTTCTAACTTCAAAATAAGTGGAGCTGAGTTATGATTTAAGAACAGGAAATAAGGCCATGAGAGATCTAGAAGAAAGCTCTTAGACCCAGTATTCATAGTCAGGGATGGGCGAAGCCATTTCCAGGCAAGAGCCAAGTCTCATAAGCCATAAAGGAAATAGGTGATAAACTTGCCAGCACAGAAAATTAAAGCTAGCCAATAAAAGTTAGCAAGGAAAGGACAAAACAATCCAAAAGAAAAAAATCAGAGATATGAATAGGAAGTGCAGTGGCCAATAAGCATATAAAAATTATTACAAATGGAAACAATGATGCCAGTTTTCGCCTATCAGATTGATAAAATGTTTGATGTTTTAATACCCAGTGCCAATGAATATTTGAGTAAATGGAATCACACTGTGATTGGGAGACCCACATAACCTTTCTGAAACACAAATCGGTGGGACTTATCCTAATTTGAACACACACACACTCACTCACTCTTGGGCCCAGCAATTTGACTTCTAAAATTTTATCTTGGGCTCTTCCTACCAAGGTATATGAGGGGGACAGTTCACTGAAGCATCATGGGTAATAGGAAAAAATGAAGAAACAATCTAAATGTCCACTAGTAGCAGGGGGCTTGAATAAGTTGGCACCAAAGCTACACAGCCTTTGAAAACAATGATGGAAGACGCGGTCTATCCATATGACCAAATAGAACCCATTCCCCGCAGGGAATGGAGCACTAATGTGTGCTGTAACGTGGCTGAGACCTTGTAACCAGTGAGACCTTGTCTCTGCTAAAAATAGAAAGACTGAGGCAAGAGGATCACTGGAGCCCAAGAGTCTGAGGTTGCTGTGAATTATGATGATGCCATGGCATGCTACCCAGGGCAACAGCATGAGACTCTATCTCAAAGAAAAAAAAGTATTATGCTAAGTGCCAGATACGAAAGGCTAGACACTAAATGTCACATATCCGAGGGATTCCATTTACATGAAATCTCCAGAATAGGTAAGTCCATAGGGATACAATGCAGATTGGTGGTTGCCTGGGGCTGAGGGCAGAGAAATGAGTGACTATTTAAGGGGTGTGGAGTTTTCTTTTGGGGTGATGAAAATGTTTTGCAACTAGATAGAGGCAGTTGTTGCAAAACACTGTGAATGACTAAATGCCACTGGATCGTATCCTTTAAATGGCATCATGTGAATTGCACATCAATTAAAGAAATTACATTTTTAAAAGGTTAAAAATTACCACAAATTCAATGGCTTAAAAAAAAAAAGTTGGCCACCAAGCTCAATGGTTAGCGCACCGGCCCCGCACACCAGGGGTGCCAAGTTCAAGCCTCGCCTGGGCCCGATTAAGAAAAATAAAAAAAAAAAAAGAGTGAGGTTAATCTTCATAAGCTTTTATAGAGATCTTTAAGGTACTTCAGTGACAAGAGCCAGGGCAAAAGAGTGTGGCCTGATTACTATCATAAAAATAGAATAAATGCACTTATTAAAGTTCAAGGAGTAAGTTTAAAAAAAAATTTAGAGTGCGCGCACGCAGGAGACTTCAGTATTGGGCATCTTTCTAAGGTAGCACTGTCCAGTAGAAATAGAATGTGAGCCATGTATGTGATTTTTAATTTTCTAGAAGCCATATTAGAAAGGCAAAAAGACCTGAAATTAATTTTAGCAATATGTATATGATCCTTTCAATATGTAATCAATATCAAAATTATCATTACTATTATTATTATTACTTATTTTTTTTTTTTTGGAGACAGAGCCTCAAGTTGTCACCCTGGATAGAGTGCGTGGCATCACAGCTCACAGCAACCTCCAATTCCTGGGCTCAAGCGAGTCTCCTGCCTCTACCTCCCAAGTAGCTGGGACTACAGGCGTCCACCACAACGCCCAGTCATTTTGTTTGTTTGTTTGTTTGTTTTGGTTGCAGCTTTGATTGTTTTTTGGCGGGCCCAGGCTGGATTCGAACCCGCCAGCTCAGGTGTATGTGGCTGGCGCCTTAGCGGCTTGAGCCACAGGCACTGAGCCTATCATTATTATTATTGAGACAGAGTCTCACTCTGTTGCCACAGGCTAGCATGCTGTGGCATCAAAGACCACAGCAACCTCACATTACTGGGCTCAAGTGACCCTCTTGCCTCAGCCTCCCAAGTAGCTGGGACTACAGGTGCCCACCTCAGCCTCCCAGAGTGCTAGGATTACAGGTGTGAGCCACCACACCCAGCATCAATATCAAAATTATTAATGAGAGATGGGTTTGGTTATAATTCTTATACTCTGAGAGGCCAAAGTGGGAGGATCCCTTCAAGACCAGCCTGAGCAAGAGTGGGACCTCAACTGTCCTAAAAATAGAGAAATTAGCTGGGTATCATGGTGGGCACTTGTAGTCTCAGCTACTCAGGAGGCTGAGACAGGAGGATCACTTGAGCCCAGAAGTTTGAGATTGCTGAGAGCTAGGCTGATACCATGGCACTCTAGTCTAGGCAAGAGAGTGAGACTCTGTCTCACACATACACACACGTGCACACATACAAATTATTAATGAGATTTATGTTCTTATTTTGTACTAAATCTTCAAATCTGGTGTTTCACACTTACAATAGTACCAGTACCAGTAAAGACATGTGCTTAGCAGCTATTACATCAGACCGTGAGGGTCTAATGCATGATGAATATGGTCTGCAGAGATTGGCCAATCCTTCTCTTATGGGCTGAATTGTCACCCCTCCCCCCACCAAAATTCTATTAATGAAGACCTAACTCTCAGTATTTCAGAATGTGATGTATTTGGAGATAAGCCTTTTAAAGAGATGATTAAACTAAATGGAGACCATTAGGGTGGGTCCAAATCCGATCTGATTGGTGTCCTTATAAGAAGGGGAGATTATGGCTCAGCACCTATAGCTCAGAGGTTAGGGTGCCAGCCACATGCCCCAGAGCTGGCGGGTTTGAACCCAGTTCAGGCCTGCCAAACAACAATGACAACTACAACCAAAAAATAACTGGGCATTGTGGTGGGCGCCTGTAGTCCCAGCTATTTGGGAGGCTGAGGCAAGAGAATCGCTTAAGCCTAAGAGTTTGAGGTTGCTGTGAGCTGTGATGACACAGCACTCTACCGAGGGCAACACAGTAAGACAGTTTCAAAAAAAAAAAAAAGAATAAAAGAGGAGATTAGGACATAAGATTAGCACATAGAGGGTTTCCAGAGAGCAGAGGAAAGACCATGTGAGGACATGGCAAGAGGGAGGTGTCTGCAAGCCGAGGAAGGAAGCCTCAGAGGGCGCCAGGCCTACTGACACGTTGATCTTGGCCTTCTACCTTCCAGAACTGTGAGAAAATATGTTTCTGCTTAAGCCGGCCAGTGTGTTATGGTAGCCCTAGCACCTTCCATCCAAGTGCCTCTGAGGTCAGAGCCATTCGGAGTGCAGAGTTAGTATCCTGGAAGCAGCCCTTGACCAAGGGCAAACAGGAAAGAAGGCACCGAGGCAGAGCTGGCAAAGCCAAGGGCGTGTTCTCCGCTGTCCTTGGAGCTCCCCAGGTAGATTGCCCTTCCCTTGCCCACCAAGCTGACATCCTGCCCTGATGCCCCACACCCCTGTAAATGTCTCACTTCCAGATCAAGTACTTGCACTGGAATTCTTGTCTTGGGGTCTGCCTTTGTAGGAAGCAAACCAAGGAGACACAATATGTTGAATTTGCTTCACTCATGACCCCCGTAGGGAAGCAGACCTGTCCCCTTAGGATATGAGGAAGTGCAGACTCAAAGAGAGAAAGGGACTCATTCCAGAGCCAGGACTCAAACCCCAGACTGCCTATGGGCTTGGGCTCCATCTGTCCGCCATGGGGATTTTCTGATGAGCTGGAAATACCTTGGTCCCAAGGAGGAAGAGACAGAGGTCATTGCCAAGGGCTTGACGGCCAGGGAGTAACATCAACTTACAGGAACGCCTTGCGCACCTTCCACCTGCCCTTGATCCGGATGGAGGAGTCGGAGATGCTGAGACTCAAGCCATGGTCCGGGAGGGGCCTCAGAGCGGAGCCACGCAGCTCACAGCTGTGGATGTCCAGGCTGGAGGGAGACACACAGTGGAAGGTGTCAGCTGGCCCTTTCCCAGCCTCACCAGGGACCTGTTTGAGTCTCTGTAGCCCTCTCACCACCATGGCAGTGACTGGACCAGCAGGACCTGGCTTGGGCCATTTATGGAGCTCCCCCAGTTGTGGAACACCTGTGACCATGCAGCTATGTGACCAGGCTGAGCGCTTTACCTTCCTGCACCATTTAGACCTCACAGAGGGGGTCACACATGTTCTTTTCCCCTTTCCATACAGAGAGAAATAGAACCTCGAAGAAGAGTGTGATTGTCCACACTTATTTGCACACTCAGGATGAGAACTCATGAATCTCATGACCCTGGTGGCATTCTGAATAGAGCCTGCAAAGAGTCCCTTCTTCTAAGCTCCCCTCTCTTAACATGTCCAGGTAGATGAATTAGATTCAGGGAAGACAGAGGCGACCTTAAGAGATGACACAAAATGGTTGACAAGACAACTGTGAGTGGAGGAAAATGGTCAAGTTTAATTTTCTTTGCCTGGGACATAGTAGGTGCTCAACAAATAAAATGGACTGAATGAAAGAAGGGAGGAATGAAAAGTGGGAAGGGGTGTAATGAGCTATGGGCCTCATTGCCCTCCCTCTATTGCCCAACCCTCAAAAAGCACTTCACTTGCACCTTATTTTTAAATGAATTCACATGATTCCACAGAAGCCTGTGCTCATCCTTTGATGACTCCACTCAAATGCCACCTTCTCCGGGGAGCCCTCCCTGAGTCCCCCAGGTAAAACTTTACCTCTAACAGTGGGCTACTATATTTAAAGTTCAAGGTCTCTGTATATGAAACCAGCACATTGTGCCCCTTGATTGCACTAGTGTACACAGCTATGATTTTATCAAAAAAAAAAAAAGAGGCTTAGGGAGGCAATGAGAAAACACACCCAATTGACACCTGACTCCATACAGGGTCAGATTATTTTAAAAGACAAATTTATCACTCAAGCAGCTCCAGACATTCAAGGAAAACTCTAGAAATTGGCTCTAGGACCAGACCATAACCTGGAGAATCTTCTTAAAACGGCCACTATGGTTTTTTATAACCGAGACCTGGAGAAAAAGGAGGAAAAAGAGAGAAAGGAACAGAAAAGAATGACAGCTCTAGTAATGGCACTCCAACAAACGAGCAACTTTCAGGGGCAGAGGGAAACCAGAGGAGCTAAAAACAAATGCTTCCAATGTGGTCAGACTGGCCACTTCAGAAAAGTCTGAACCACTGGCTGGGCAAGCCACCTGGCCCCTGTCCAGAATACAAGGGTGACCACTGGAGGGTGACCTGTCCCCAGAGGCGAAGGCCTCATGGGACAGTGACCCCATCGGAGCCCAAACTGGACTGAGGGTGCCTGGGGAAAATTCTCAGGGCTTCAGCTTGTGTCATCACCCCTCAAGAGC
>CAUYRH010067927.1:0-22133 GCA_963574655.1 Perodicticus potto
TTTAATAGGGATAGCATTAAAATTGTATACTGCTTTGGGTAGTATGGACATTTTAACAATGTTGATTCTTCCCAGCCATGAGCATGGTATGTTTTTCCATTTGTTAACATCTTCAGCTATTTCTTTTCTTAGAGTTTCATACTTCTTTTTATAGAGATCTTTCATGTCCTTTGTTAGGTAAACTCCCAAATATTTCATCATCTTTGGCACTGCTGTGAATGAATAGAGTCCTTGACTGTTTTTTCAGCTTGACTGTTGTTGGCATATATAAAGGCTACAGATTTATAAGTGTTGATTTTGTAACCTGAGATGCTGCTGTATTCCTTGATCACTTCTAAGAGTTTTGTAGTAGAATCCCTGGTGTTTTCCAGATATATAATCATATCATCTGCAAAGAGTGAAAGTTTGATATCTTCTGACCCTATATGGATACCCTTGGTTGCCTTTTCTTCCCTAATTGCGATGACTATGACTTCCATTAAAATGTTAAAAAGTGGTGGAGACAATGGGCAACCATCTTGCCTGGTTCCTGATCTGAGTGGAAACGATTTCAATTAAACTCCATTCAATATGATATTGGCTATGGGTTTGCTGTAGATGGCCTCTATCAGTTTAAGAAATGTCCCTTCTATACCCATTTTCTTAAGTGTTTTGATAATGAAAGGATGCTGTATGTTATCAAAAGCTTTTTCTGCATCCATTGAGAGAATCATATGGTCTTTTTTTTTAATTTGTTTATGTGATGAATTATATTTATAGCTTTACATATATTGAACCAGTCTTGAGACCCTTGAATAAAACCCACTTGGTCATGGTGTATAATTTGTTTGATGTGTTGCTGGATTCTGTTTGTTAGGATCTTGTTGAATATTTTTACATCAATATTCATTAGTGAGATTGGTCTATAATTCTCTTTTTTTGTTGGGTCTTTTCCTGGTTTGGGGATCAAGGTGATGTTAGCTTCATAGAGATATCCCATTAAGTTGTTAACTTCCTCTCTTTCCGTTCTCTTGAGGAAGGCTTGCAGTGCTATAAATTTCCCTCTTAGGACTGCTTTTGCGGTATCCCAAAAGTTCTGATAATTCATGTCTTCATTGTCATTTCATTCCAAAAATTTTGTAATTTCCTTCTTAGTCTCATCTATGACCCATCTATCATTTAGCATAAGGTTATTTAGCTTCCATGTTTTTGTATGAGTATGCATATTCCTGTTGTTACTGAGTTCAACTTTTATTCCATGATGGTCCAAGAAGATGGAAGGAGTAATTTCTAATCTTTTAAATTTGCTGAGGTTAGACTTGTGACCTGAGATGTGATCAATTTTGGAGTATGTTCCATGGGATGCTGAGAAGAATGTGTGTTCAATTTTATTAGGATGAAATGTTCTGTAGATGTCTGTTAAATCCAAATGTTGAATGGTTAAGTTTAAGTCTAAAATTTCTTTGCTTAGGTTCTTATTGGAGGATCTATCCAACAATGCAAAAGGAATGTTAAAATCTCCAACTATTATGGACCTGGAGGAAATCAAGTTGCTCATGTCTGTTAGAGTCTCTCTTATAAATTGAGGCAAATTCTGGTTGGGTGCATAAATATTAATAATTGAAATATCATCATATCTTGTGTTACCCTTAACAAATATGAAGTTACCATCCTTATGTTTACTTACTTTTGTTGGTTTAAAGCCTATTGTATCTGTGAATAAAATTGCAACACCTGCTTTTTTCTGGTTTCCATTTGCCTGAAATATAGATGACCATCCTTCACCCTGAGTCTACATTTATCTTTTAAGGTAAAATGAGATTCTTGTATGCAGAAGATGTCTGACCTGAGTTTCTTTATCCAGTCAGCCAACCTGTGCCTCTTTAGAGAACAATTTAAGCCATTCACATGAATTGAGAATATTGATAAGCCTGGTAGAATTGTAGATATCCAGTTTTTCAAAAGTCCAGTGGACATTTTTAATCCTTTCACCACTGTGGAAGTTGGAATTTGATCAAAAGTTTGAGTGAGTTTACTTTTGTGGTGGAAGATTGTGCTGGTCATTATGGAGGATAGGTCTAAGAATATCCTGGAGAACTGGTTTAGTTATGGCAAATTTCTTCAACATTTGAATGTCATTAAAGTATTTAATTTCTCCATCATAAATGAAACTCAGTTTAGCTGGATATGGGATCCTGGGTTAAAAGTTATTTTTTTTTTTCAGAAGATTAAAAGTCAATGACCACTATCTTCTAGCTTGAAAGGTTTCAGCAGAGAAATCTGTAGTCATTCTAATATTCTTCCCCTTCTAGGTTATGGTTTTCTTACGTCTGGCTGCTTTCAGTATTTTCTCCTTCATATTAACTTTAGTGAAGTTAATTATGATGTGCCTGGGAGATGTCTTATTTGGGTTGAGTCATGCTGCGGTTCTGAAACTGTCTGCTATCTGAATTTCAGAATCTCTTGGCATGTCTGGAAAGTTCTCCTTCATTATCTTATGAAGAAGAGCCTCTGTGTCTTGCTAAGCAACTTCGTTGCCCTCAGGGATTCCTAAAAGGCGAATATTAGTTTTCTTCAAATTATCCCAGAGCTCTCTGAGAGAATGATCCATTTTTGTTCTCCACTTCTCTTCCTCTTTGACAGCTTGGGAGTGTTCAAAATCTTTGTCTTCAATGTCAGAAATCCTTTCTTCTGCCTTCTCCACTCTGTTACTAAGGAATTCTACTGTATTTCTCAGACCTTTGAGGGCTGCAAATTCTTGTCTGAATGTGTCAAAATCTTTGGTGATTTTGTCTTTGAATTCATTGAATTGTTGAGACAACTTTTGAAATGCTCTTTGAATTTCTAATTCCAACTTTATCTCCATTCTATTAATCTTATTTGCAATCCCAATTCTGAATTCGATTTCAGACATCTCAGCCATTTGTTTATGAATAGGATCTTCATTTGTGTCCACCATATCATTCCTCGGGGGATTTGATCTTCTCTGGTTATTCATGTTACCGGAGTTTTTCTGCTTATTCCGCCTCATGATTATTTTACACTGTTTGGCTAGATGAGCAACTAAGGTGAAGTTGGGGGCTCCTAGAGTAGTGATTAACCATCCCTTTGCCAAGAGCTGGGACTGGTGTCTGTACCTTTTCCCCTAGAACTTTGCAAAGGACCAGTACAGTGCTACAGCCTGAGGCACTTGCTGTGGTAGGGCTAAGTGGCTCTGTCTTGTTTTCAGCTGGTCTCTGTCCTACCCTAGTGAATCAGTTACTCTAGGTTGAAGTCTCAGCTGTGAAGAAATACCAGCAATTAAGTCATCCTGCCCCTCATGGGCAAAAACTGAAAAAGGAAAATCAAACCTTCCCACAACCACACACCCAGGGTACCACTTTGGATAGTCCTTGGGTGAATAGTCCAGTCGAGAGCACATCAATTGTCCCAGTCAGTACCCAGTCTCAAGTGGGAGAGTTCAAAAGGTCTCCAGCAACTAGATAACAGGGATCTGCTGGCAGCCCAAGTATGACTCATTCTGGTGCTCCATAGAATCAGAAGGACCCACCCCAGCAAATGAATTAGTCTGGGAAGGTTGATGCCTCCTTTCCCACCTTGCACCTCTGTCACACCCAGTCACTGGTAACCCTGCTGGGCTATGACCAATTCCCTCCAATGAGCAGATGCTCCTCCAGGGATTTGTGCCTGCCTGATTCACAGGGAGATCTATGTCTCCTCAGCCAGGCAGCCACTCTCTGCCACCATTCGGCCTAACAACCTCAGGTGGTTAATGGAAGCTGGGGTGGTTCACTCAGTTCCAGCCCTGCCCCTGATTGATGTTGCTGACACTTATATTTTCACAGAATTTGTGATTCTGTCCTGGCTAGATTCCCCTGTGGACCAGGTGCTATTTGAGTTCACAGAAACTGCGATTCAGCCCTGGTCTGTGCTGCTGCCTAGAGCTGGTATGTCTGTCTCCACTGCAGTCTCTGTTGGGGCGGGTGCGGTTAAAGCTCACACTTGGTTCTGACTTCGGGTCTCTGCTCACCTGCCTTTTTCTCAGCTATGATCCCCGGAGGGCCGGTGCTTCTTAGGCTCACTGAAACAGTCCTGGCTCAGCCCTGCCCTGGGAGTATGCCATCTCTGTGCATGGGTCTTCTATTCTCCTTCCCCGCCATGCCCTGCCTAGGCAGGTCCCACCTCAGGCATACCCTTTACTCATGGGGCCTGCATTACCATCCCAGATCTGTTCTGCCAGTGTCTGCCACTGGAGAAGATGCCCAGCTTTCTCTGGTTGCCCAGAGAGACAGGGAGTCTCTCTCCAAAATATCCCCAGGGGTATGAGACCTAATGTTCCCACTGCTGCTGCTGCTGCTCTGTGGAGTGAGGCACCACCTCTCCCTCTCCCGTAGGGTTTCTTCAGTCCACCGTCTTCTCCTTAACCCCATGTAGCAGAATCAGCATAGACCTGCAACAGCCCACACCCTGTCCATAACTCTCAAGAAAATGCCCAAGAATCTGGACTCCATGGAGGACAGGCTTCCAGACCTCAGGGTGAAAGTGGAGGGGAGTACTGGGAGTTCAGAATTGCAGGTAGAGAATATGTGGTTTTATATAGTTTTATGCCTGGCAGGAGAGTGCCATGGCACCCTAGTAGGGGAAGGAGGTCTGGTTTTTAGAGGGTCTCTCCCATGGGATAAAATGGGAGGATGTTTGAACTCTGCTTGCTTGTTTGTAGAAAGTATACTGCAAGCCATTCTTTGGGGGAGGGGACTCCTGTCTGCTTGGCGATGGATTTTTTACCTATTGTTTGTATCCTTGGGGTCACGGCTTGCCTCAGCAGGGTTGATGTGCATTCTTCAACCTTCTCTCTTGGCTCAGCTCCAGACCATTAGCTTACTTACTAAACTTCTATCCTTTAACTCTTTTTCTGGATGGGAGCCTCTGTGGAAAGCTGGCTCCAGTCAGCCATCTTGCCTCAGCCCCTTCCCCATTATAAAATTTTTAAAAATATTTGCAAAATATTCTCTAACACCTCTTGGGAAAATTTTGTAATGAATATTTTGCATAGTGGTAGAATTTGGGCTTCCACTGCATGCATTAGCCAAGTAGCATGCATTGTATCCCACAGGTAATTTTCATCCTTCACCCCCTCCCATGCTTTCCTCTTGTGAGTATCCAATGTCTGTTATACCACCCTGTGTGCCCTCGTATAGCATTGTTTAGTTCCCACTTATAAGTGAAACCATGCAGTGTTTATTTTTCTGTTCTTGGGATTTTTTCCCCCTAAATTAAAGCTCCTTGTATTTTTGCAAATCTTTGGTTAATTTCCAGAGTTCTGAAATTTGATTTTGATAATTGCTGCTAATGTTTCTGTTGCCTTTTTTTTTTTTTTTTTCAGAAAGAATCTCACTGTGTCGCCCTTGGTAGAATTCCATTGTGTAAACCTAAAACTCTTGGGCTTAAGTTATTATCTTGCCTCAGCCTCCTTAGTAGCTGGGACTACAGGCTCCTGCCACAATGCCCAGCTATGTTTTTGTTGCTTTTAAAGAGGAACTAGTATAAGGAGGATCCACCCTGTAACATTCTAAGTTCATCAACTATAAATTCTCTCACCATAATGGTTTTTGGAGACTTAACCGTGGCAAGTGGAGAGACACTACAGTGTAGGACCTTGTCCGCAGGCTTGCTCTGGTACTCTTGGCAAACATAACTTTGTTAACTCAGCTATAATCTTTTTTTTAAATTTCAGCTTAATATGAGGTTATAGATGATTAGGTTACATTGTTTGTATTTGTTAGGTAGAGTCCAAGTTGTAGTTGTGCTCCTCACCCAGGAGGTGTGCCATATACCCCTACATTGTGCCTGTTAGGTGGGAGCACACCAATCCCCCTTCCTCTCTCCTCTCCTCTCTTCCTCCTCCCCCCTCACCCCCACTTGAGTTTAATTGCATTTGTCTCTTATGTGAGCCTGTATTTGTTCATCTACTGATGTTATACTAGTATTGAGTACATTGGATACTTCACTGTAATCTTAAAAGCTAACGAGAAGCCATCACAAACAGCTTTTTGTTCCCAATGTTATAACCCAACCTGGAGCCTGAAACTATTTTTGACAGTGCAGAACAATCCTTCCTGTGCCTCAGAGATACATTAGCAGAAAGACTTCAGGTAGCTGCCTTCTGTGATAACATCCTCTCTATTATTCAGAAAGACTAGGAAGTGTGGTTGAGCATAGGAAGGATACTGCTATGAAAAAACAAAATCCCCCTCCCTCCCATTCCACACAAAATAATTACCCATGTTTTATGTGAGACAAGGAAGTAACCTGCAGTGTTTGAATTCTCCCCATAATTATTAGAAAGTGTTTCTGTTTAAGTAAGTAACCACTGTGATCAAATCTCTCATAATTTTCTGTTGACTATGGCTGGGATTCAGGTCTTTGAATCCAGGAAATTATAGGTCTAATTTTGTGCAAATGTGAATTTGGGAGAAAGTCCATCATTTCCAACAGTTTCTTCTTCTTCTCCTTCTCCCCCCCTTCCTCCTCCTCCTTCTTGTCAAAGATTCACTCTTGTCACCCTGGTAGAGTGCCATGGTGTCGCGTAGCTCACAGCAACCTCAAGCCCTTGGGCTCAAGCGGTCCTCTTGCCTTGACCTCCTGATTAGCTGGGACTATAGGCACCCACTTTAATGCCCAGCTAGTTTTTTTCTATTTTTAGTAGAGATGGGGTCTTACTCTTGCTCAAGCTTGTCCCCAACTCCTGAGCTCAGGCAGTTCACTGACCTCAGCCTCCCAGAGTGCCAGGATTACAGGATGAGCCACTTCCCCTCCCTCATCAGTTTCTTAGTGGGATCTGTGGCCAAAAGAAATATAAAATCTGGCTTGGCACCTGTGGCTCAAGTGGCTAAGGCGCCAGCCACATACACCTGAGCTGGTGGGTTCGAATCCAACCTGGGCCTGCCGAACAACAATGACGGCTGCAGCCAAGAAATGGCCGGGTGTTGTGGTGGGCGCCTGTGGTCCCAGCTACTTGGGAGGCAGAGGCAGGAGACTTGCTTGAGCCCAGGAATTGGAGGTTCCTGTGAGCTGTGATGCCACAGCACTCTATCCAGGGTGACAACTTGGGGCTCTGTCTCAACAACAACAACAAAAAGGAATAATGCACTATGTAATCTGATAGATTTGGAAAATGCTAGTTGCTCAGTAGGTGCTGCTTGCAGGATGAGAAAAAATTTTTTCTAGGCCAAGATTAGAATATGAAAATATAAGTTTATTTTATATTTGAGAAAGGCAAGGAAGTGGGGGGGGGAAGAGATGAGAAAGAGAAAGAGAAGAGCGCAGAGAGCAGGGAGTAAGAAAGAGGAAGATGGAAGGGGAGAGAAAAGGAGCCAGAGAAGGGATGACATCCCAAAGAAAGAAAGGAAGAATTTCAGCTCTGAAGTCCAGTGGGCAGTTGCATTTAAGGAGGGAGGAGAGGTAACTGAAGTGAAATTCACAATGATGGCAATGATGGCTGCATTGTGGCAGGCACCTGTAGTCCCAGCTACTTGGGAGGCGGAGGCAGGAAACTCGCTTGAGCCCAGGAATTGGAGGTTGTTGTGAGCTGTGATGCCATGGCACTCTATCCAGGGTGACAGCTTGAGGCTTTGTCTCAAAAAAAAAAAAAAGAAAAGAAATATAAAATCTACCGATCCCAGAGTTTCCAGGGTTAGAAAGGCAGTAGGAAGTAACAGACTAGTGCAAGACATTCTTTCACTTTCACCTCCCCTGAGTCTTCCAAGACAGCTCTGAGTCTGGGGTCATCTTTGGATTGATCTGCAGTTTCTTTGACATTTTATCCAACCAGAGGCTGGAAGTACTGAGGGGAGAGCTGAAAGCAGAAGAAAAGACAAAACAGAAAAGTGCTTTCAAGCTCCTCATCTGAAAGGGTTTTCAGCAAGAAAGATCTGGTCCAGCTTTGAGACTAACTTTAGTTTTAACCAGGATGTGGAACTTATAGGAGAAATAGCTGGATGTTTTTAGAAGTGAGGACCAGACAATGAGCAACTGTCATGTTAGGAGCTACCATATATCCAGTTTCTGGTTAGATTCAGGGGAATTGTCTTTATAGCCCAGCCAGGACAAGATCAAGAGCCTGGGCTGAAGGAATCCATTTTCCCAGCATAGAGTAAAGCAGGCTGAAACAAGGCAGTAGCATAATGTGTAGGGAGAACTGAGTGACATCCTGAGTCCAGAAACTCAATTTTAGTCTTAGCTCCTTGCCAAGCTGTGTGTGCTTGGGCAATACTCTTAACATTTTGGGATCTCATTTCTTTCTCAACAAACTGTGTTTTAGAGTAGTGACCTATACAAGCATGTATCATTTAGAGTTTCAGATCTAAAATCTGTGTGTATGTTTCCAAAATTCAGAAAATTCTGATTTGGAAGCTCATTTGAGCTCATAAATAAACAAAAGGCCAGGTATGGTGGTTCAGGACTATAATCCTAGCATTTAGGGAGGATCCCTTGAGCTCAGGAGTTAGATACCAGCCTAAGCAAGAGCAAGACCAAGTCTCTACTCAAAATATAAAAAATTAGCCAAGTGTCACATCATGGCAGGAGGCTGAAGCAGGAGGATCACTTGAACCCAGGAGTTCAAGACCAGCCTGAGCAAGAGTGAGACCCCGTCTCTACTAAAAATTGAAAAACTAGCTGGGCATTGTGGCAGTCACCCTTAGTCCCAGCTACTCAGGAAGGCTGAGACAGGAGGATCACTTGAAACCAGAAATTTAAGGTTGCTGTGAGCTAGGCTGACACCACAGCATTCTATCCTGGGGAATAGAGTGAGTCTATCTAGGAAAAAAACCATAAATTGACAAGTAAAAATTGTGTATATTTGTGGTATACAACATGATGTTTTGAAGTATGTACACATTTTGGCATGGCTAAATAAAGCTAATTAACCTGTATTACTTCACATACTTATCTTTTTTCTTTTTTGTAGTGAAAATACTTAAAATCTACTCTCTTAGCAATTCTCAAGTCTACCATAAAATGTTATTGACTGGGACCCTGAGATGCCTCACATAGTATACTACAGTAGACTTTGATATCTTAATTTCTTTCTGAGGGTGTTCAAATGTGATCTGAAATGCCAAGGATGAAAAGCCTGGATGTGGGATAATGCTCAGGACTGCACCTAGAAAATCATTGTCCTACGACAGTGGTTCTCAACATTCCTAATGCCACGACCCTTTAATACAGTTCCTCATGTTGTGGTGACTCCCAACCATAAAGTTATTTTCATTACAGGCAGGACCTGTGGCTCAAAGGAGTAGGGTGCCAGCCCCATATGCCGGAGGTGGTGAGTTCAAACCCAGCCCCAGCCAAAAACCGCAAAAAAAAAAAAAAAAAAAAAAAATTTCTTTGCTACTGTTATGAATTGTAATGTAAATATCTGATATGCAGGATGTATTTAGGTGACCCCTGTGAAAGGGTCGTTCAACCCCCAAAGGGGTCGTAACCCACAGGATAAGAACTGCTGTCCTAGAAGGGGAAATAAATGCATTAATCTCTTTAATGGAGGCAGCAGAACTGATCGGAAAGAAATTTAGAGAGACTCTTATTTGGGGGGGGGGGTGCAGCTTTATCTTATGGATCAAGAAAACCTTTCAGAGGTAGGCATGGTGGTTCATGCCTGTAATCCTAGCACTCTGGGAGGCTAAGCCAGTAGGATTACTTGAGGCCACAATTTTAAGACCACCCTGAGCAACATAGTGAGACCTTGTCTCTAAAAAAGGAAGAATGCACACCATGGAGAAAAATGAAGACTTTCAATGAGGGTGATGAAGTTCTTCCAGGTAGGGAAGAGTGAAGGGTAAGACACTGCCAGAAAATGATGAAATGGGCAAGAAAGCAATTAAAGAGTGGAACCTTGGGGGTCCATGCTGGATAAAAATATCACATACTAGAAAGAGAACTTTGAGGGTAGGGGTAGAGAAAGGTGATGGTCGACAGTGTCCAATAGTATGGGATGACTAAACAGAAAAAGATTGAATTTTGTCAAGACTGATGTCCAGCAATGAAAGTAGAAGGCAGATTGCAATAACTGAGGAGTGGATGGGTGAGTAAGATGTGGAAACAGCAAATATAAACAATTCTTTTGAGAAGAATGATTTTGAAGAAAGAAGAAAGAATAATAGCTAGAGAGGGACACAGAGTCAAGGGTGCTGTCCAAAAGCAAAAATAAACAAATGGGACTATATCAAATTAAACAGAGTTTGTACACAGCAAAAGAACCAATCAACAAATTGTACAGGCAACCCATGGAATGGAAGAAAATATTTGCAAACCATGTATCCAATAAGGGGTTACTATCTAAAATGTATAACTCAATAGCAAAACAGACAAACAAAAAAAGAAATAAGAGTAAATTATAAATATCTTACTGCAAAAAATAAGTCAGGTGATGGTTATGTTACTCAGTTTAATTTAAGCATTCCACATTGTTTATCAAATCATCACATTGTGCCCCATAAATGTATACAGTTATGATTTAATAAAAAATTAAATTAAAAAAAGGAAAATGGGCAAAGGACCTGAATAGACATTTTTCCAAAGAAGAAAATCAAATGGCCAACACATTCAACATCATAATCATCAAGGAAATGTAAATCAAAACCACAATAAGCTATCACTTCACACCTGTCAGGATGGCCATTATCAAAAAGTCAAAGGGTAACAAGTGTTGGCAAGGATGTGAGAAAAGGGAATCCTAACACATAGTTGGTGAGAATGTATAGTCATTAGGGAAGACAGTGTAGAGAGAGTTTCCTCAAAAAATTAAAAATAAAACTACCTGATTGCAGGACAATTTCCTGGGGGGGACTTGGGCTCACCCAGCTCTCCCCTATTTGTTTCTTGTAATTCTCAAGAATAACTGCAGAGTGTGCTGGGAGTGCAATACCCGTAGTTAGGGAGGAAGTTCCTGAAACAGCCCAGGCCTTCCTCCTGTCCCTGCTAGAGAATGTAATATCTTGAGTTAGGGAAAAACTGCCCTGGACAGCCCGGGCTTTTTTCCTCTCTCTCCCGGAAGCAAGATGTCCTTCAAAGCTTTGTCCTGTGAGTCACAAGGTCCCTGAAGTACATAACCCAGGGCAGGATACCTTTCTTGATCTGTCAGCTATGGTACAAAGTGAGGCACTTAGAGTAAAGACTCCATCTGCCCTAGGCAGCTTTCTTGAGCCTTAGGCTTTTGGCTCACAATGGATGGAGACTTCTTCTGTCCCTTGTTGCCTATCTGTAAGTAATAAGGCCACCTTACCTAATGTGTTGTTTATGTTTTTTGTCTCACTAGACTCAGAAAAATAGGTAACCAGTGCATGGTGGGCTCAAACAGTAGCCAAGGATGCAGTGGACATAAATTATGTGGACTTCAGTTTCTGGTACTTGGCATAGTGATGATCTTTGCTATTCTTCACACAGTGAGAGTCCTCTCTTGAGATTGGTAATTAGTGAAACTGCCTCATACATTATGATCAAGCAATCCCACTTCTGAGTATATATCCAAAGAAAATGAAGTCACTATCTCAAAGAATTATCTGTACACCCATGTTTATTGAAGCATTATTCACAATAGCCATGATATGGAAGCAGGCTAAGTGCCCATTTATGGATGAATGGATAAAGTTCCCATTTATGGATGAATGGATAAAGATACTGTGGCACACATGTACCGCAGAATATCATTCAGTCTTAAAACAGGGGATAATCCTGCTATTTGAAACAACATGGGTGGACCTGAAGAACATTGTGCTGAGTGAAATAAAGCAGACACAGAAAGGCAAATACTGCATGATCTCACTTATATGTGGAATCTAAAAAAGTCAAACTCATAAAAACATAGGGTTGACTTTTGGTTACCAGGGCTGAATGTGGGAGAAATAGAGAGATGTCAGTAAGGGGTAAAAACTTATTAGATGAATAAGTTCTGGGGATCTGATGTATAGTACAGTGACTATAGTTATTAATAATATATTGTAGGTCAGGCACAGTGGTGCATGACCAGAGGATACCTTGACACCAGAAGTTTGAGTCCAGCCTGGAAAATCTAGTGAGACCTCATATCTAAAAATACTTTTTTAGGGACGGCGCTTGTGGCTCAAAGGAGTAGGGTGCCGGCCCCATATGCCAGAGGTGGCAGATTCAAACCCAGCCCCAGCCAAAAACTGCAAAAAAAAAAAACAAAAACAAAAAAAACTTTTTAAAGTATTTCATACTCTTAAATTGCTAAGAGATTAGATATTAAGTGTTCTCATCATTTCCCCAAGAAAGAAAAAAAAATAAAAGAATAATGTCTGAGGTGTTAATTATATTATAGTTTTTATGGGAAAGACCCGAGTTTGTTTAAGTGCTGATGAGAAATATTAAAGAATTAAGGAGAGATTAAAAATGGAGGGAAAGGAGTCAGGAAGGGATTCATTGAGTCAGTCAACTAATCTTTTAGGAGAGAGCACCATATTTTTTATACTATATATGTCCTAAAAATGAAACAGTAATCAAAACCCAGAGTACAAGTGCAGAGACTGGACTCAGAAAGAGTGACCCCTCTTCATCTGTGACAGGAAGGGAGGAGGTAAAATGGCTGCTGATATGGGTGGATTTTTGTGGCATGAAGGCAGAAAGCTGAGGGACTCCCTAAAAGAAAATGTCCAGGGCGGTACCTGTGGCTCAAAGGAGTGGGGCACTGGCCCCATATGCTGGAGGTGGTGGGTTCAAACCCAGCCCTGGCCGAAAAATGCAAAAAAGAAAATGTCCATTTTCATTAGATGATAGGAAGTAAAGTCTTTTTACTATGACTGAGGATGAAGAAGAGTGAAGATGATTTCCAGTGGTTCCTGTGGAGCATGAGAGAGCATAATGATGAATTTTACATGTCAGTTTGTTTCAGCTCTTCTCTGGGTCTTTGGCCTGCCCATCTGCCCTGCAGAATTCAGACTTGTTAGCCTCTGCAATCATATGAACCAGTCCTTTAAAATATCTCTTTATCCCTCCTATCTTTTCCTTTCTACACACACACACACACACACACACACACGAGGACCCTGGGCAACATCAATGACTGAGTTGGGGTTGGAGACAATGAGTTTGTAGGATTTTCTCTTGCTGCACTCAACAGCCCTAAAGAAAGAAGGCAGAATGAAAGAAAGCAAGTGCAGTTGCATTGATCCAGGCCTAGAGTTTTTCTGGAAAGTGGAGTGGAAGTATAAAGGGGATAAAGAGTCCTTGAATAATTAATGTACTACAGGTCTAGTCTGGATTAGGAAGGAATTAAAGACAAATTAATTAATTGACCAGGATAATATAGAAGAGCCAGAGAACAGAATTCTGATGAGATTAAAAAGCAAAACAAAACAACAACAAACAGTGAGTTGAATTGTGTCCCCTTCCCCAACAAAAAGATATGTTAAAGTCCTACTTCTCAGCGACTTTCTCAGAATGTGACCTGATTTGGAAACAACGTCTTTGCAGAGGTAATCCAGTCAAAACAAGATCATTAGTGTGGGCTCTAATCCAATATAATTTTGTCTTTGTAAAAAAGGGAAATTCAGACACAGAAAGACACACAAAACAGAATGTGATGTGAAATAGGATGTGAAGGCACATGGGAGGAACACCATGTGAAGACAAGGGTTAGAGTGATACACCAGAAGCTGAAAGAGAGGCAAGGAAGGATCCCCCTAAACGTTTTAGAAGGAGTGTGACCCTGCTGACACTTTGATTTCAGACTTCTAACCTCCAGAATTGTGAGACTATAAATTTCTATTATTTTAAGCCACCCAGTTTGTGGTACTTGTTTATGGGAGCCTTGGAAAACTGATCCAAGGTATATTGAGAAAGCAAGCAAGTCAAAGAGGTTGAAGGATGTGAGTGGATTAGACGTTAGAATCTAATTAAGTTCAGGCCTCTGAAGCAGTTGGGAAATCTTGAGGGGGGGGAAACAGAACAATCTGTTCCCCTGGAGTCTCTGAAAAACTCAGATTTATGGAAAGTGATACCAAGTAGGTAGGGAACTTTATTGGAGCCACTGGACCCTTTCTTATCACAACTCAAATCTCACCTGTGGTCCTAGGGCATCCCAGAGCAATCCAGGGGTCCATAATGTAGGACCTTCTCAAGGAAACTACTTTGAGAGAAAATGAACACTGTATTGCTTTTGCTGAACATTGCTACAAGGCCATTTTTGTGTGAAAAAACATATGGCAAACAGACTTAGAGTTCACCATAGGGTGACTTCCTCTGGCTGTCACTAGGCAACAAGTCAGAATGTACCCTTCTGTAGCCAATTACATGCTCTTCAGAAAGAGCTATGTTCTTTAGGAAGCAAACCTTGTAAGTCCGTTACAGTGCCATACCCACAGCAGAAATCTTTTATGTTGTTACAAATGCTTTTGCCTTTTGGAAACATTTTAAAACAAAAGTCAAAACTTTATGCCACACATTGCGTTATAATTGTAAATCAAGGGCGGCACCTGTGGCTCAAAGGCGTAGGGCACTGGCCCCATATGCTGGAGGTGGCAGGTTCAAACCCAGCTCCAGCCAAAAAAATAATAATAATAATAATTGTAAATCAAGACACTCATTATTGTATGAGAAGTGTCTGGTTTTGTTTTATAACACTAGAGTGTCAGGTGACCCATTTCACTGACCTACTTTCAATCTACATAGAAAATGTAACTAAAAACCACCTTTTGGTATAATGTCTTTTGAAATAGATGTGTTAAGGAGGAATATTACTTTAAGTTGTGTAATAATCAATGATATGCCTATGGAACATTGGCTCCAAAAACAAATAGGACACAATTCCTGCCCCAATAGTATGCTGCAATCTAGTTGAGAAGGCAATATACATATATTAAAAACAATAATACAAGGTAGCTAAGGGATTATCTCATTTACTCCTGAACAACAATCAACCCTGTAAGGGAGGTACTATTTGTATGGTCATTTTACAGAGGTGGAAACAAAGTCACAGTGAAGTTAAATAAATTGACTAAGACAACATAGGTATCAAATGCTATAGCCAATATTTGAGTACAGATAGTCTATTCCAGAGGCTACACTCTGAAGACTACAATAGAGTTAAAAAGAATGATTCTTTAAACAGAAACCTCCCTGGTGTCCTAAATTTTGAATTACAACCAGAAGAAGAAAGCCTTTTGAACACATTTGGGTTCATAGTAACTATATAATACGGATAGCTTTTTCAAAGTATACTAGGCTATTATAGGTCACACGGTACCATTCAGTTATTATAAATATCCCCAGACACAGGTTAGCATGATGAAGATTCTCCTCCTCTCGGGCTTCTTGCCTTAATTGTCTCCATCATCACCCTTTGGCTCCACTGTGGTGGTCTTCCATCCGGCCAGGTGAAAAAACCATTGTAGGAAATAAATAACAACCACACATTTGCACTTAAGGAACAAACACTATGATTGTGCATTTATCAGCCTCTTTATGTATATTTTCTCAATCTTCGTCAAAAACCTGTGAAATTAGTATCATTCTTACCTCCATTTCATACTTGAGGAAAGTGAGTTGTAGAGAAGCTGAAGGACCCAAGATAGCATAACTAGCAAGCAGGGCTGGGACTTGAACCAGATCTGGCTGACTGCAGAGTTTCTTCCTTTACACATTGCACTCTGATGAGTACTATATAATATTGAATGAGAAAATTAAATCTACATGTCTATTGCCTATCCTGTTTTATGTTCCTAATAGTATTTATATGTCTATTCCAGATACACTTTTTTTAGATTATTTTCACTGGGCTCTAGGACTCACTGTTGTTAATTTATGCAGAGAAAGTAGAATTTCTCTATTTCCATATTGTATAACCAACTTTCTTAATTTGGGCTGACTCACTCAATTCATTCACTCTTTCCATTTAGAAGTGTGTATGTGCGTGCATGTGTAGGCAGATGAGTGTGTACGTGTGTGTATTAATCAACCATTCAGCTCAGGATATCTATCAAATAAGTACCTATAACAGCCTTGTGTTTCTACATGCTATTGCTTTGAGAGAACCATCAAATGCACACACCACATACATACACACACATGACATGTATCAAGTCAGAACAATCATCCCTATCTTAAGGTCAATTGGGGAGGTGGCTTTGGGAGTCTCACCATGTTGGAACTCATGGAAAGATGGAACAAAGGCTGGGCAAAGGACTAAGTCCCTGGCACTAAAAAATAAAAATTAGCTTAGGCTGATAAAGTGAGACTTGAGAGTGATGAGACCGGCTCCCCTGGTAGCCATACTCAATATTCCCCATCTGTGACTATTAAGATGATATTGATGTGCACTTTAACTTGATGTTATCTGGATTTGAAAAAACAGACTGAAATAATCAGAGAAGGTTCAGGGGTGATTTTCCAAAACTCTTGTCAGTGATTTTTGACAATCTTCAATCACCATCTAGTTTTTTCAATCTCCACCACCTCCCACCTAGACCAGACCCTCATTTTCTCCTGCCTGAATGACTACTAAGTGGCCTGGATAACCACAGTGACACCCACCTTAAGTTTGTCCCACATACTAATATCAGAGTAAATGGTCCCTTAACATCACACATGCTACTTACTTCTCTATGCTAAACTTTTCAATGATTCCACAGATTTCCAATAGCAGAAAATCTAAACTCATTTATTGGTCTATCAAGAGCCTCCCCATCAGGCCTTATTCTGGCATTCACCCATGCTTACTCCCCATAACTCCTAATATGCTTCTGTATCTTCTACTCTGGTCAAGTCTATTCTATCACTATTCCATGAACCCAACAAGCTCATTCATTTACAAATTGTTGTATTACCCTGAGATGCTGTATTTATTTCATTCAAAAACATCGTAGGCACCAGATCCTACTCTATGCCAGGATCTTGGTGAGATGCTAGATCATAAAGGCAAACAAGGAAGTCCTTAGCCATCTGGTGGAGGAAACAGACAGCTGAACAGGCAATTGTCTTGCAACATGATAAATGGAGTAATGAAGGAGGTCCATGGAGCTATGGGAACACACAGGAGATGTACCTAACCTAGTCTTGGGAGACCAGGGAAGGATTCAACACTTTAGCCAGGCTTAGCTATCAGCAATTCCATGAACAGGTCATGATCTCTTCCTGTTTTTTGTCAATGCTGCTTTCTTCTGGGAATGTCACATCCCCTGTCCAGCTCTTTGTTTGGCTAGCTATTGCTCATTTATTATGTCTTAAGTGTAATATATCACCATTCTGACTCTTCACTAGCTAGTCCACTTAACAGATTCATTGACCAAAACAGGCTGACTTTATTGTGCAGTGAAAGCCATGCCAAAAATATCAGAGTCTGACTACAATAAAATTTAATTTCTTGCTCTCACAAAATCCATTGCCAGTTCAGGTGACACTCTGGGGCAGCCTTCCTCCACGTGTGGGCACAGCTTCTTTGATTCTGTAGCATCTTAATCTCTTTATGTGCTTCCATAATCACTGTGAGAAGAGGAAGAGACAATGGGGGGTCTCAATCAGGCAATTAAATACTCTAGTCACAAAACATGTCACTTCCTCTTACAATTCATTGGCCAGAACAAGTCATATGCCCCCTCTAACACCAAGGGAGAATGGGGAAATAGAACCCTTCAATGTGCACAGAAGAGAACCACGTAGACTAACACGAGCTAGGTAAGTGCTAGATTTCACTTAGATTTATTTGGCTACGGACTGAATGTTTGTGTCTGCCCCTAGCCCAAATTCATATGTTGAAACCTAATCACCAAAGTGATGGTGTTATAAGGTCTTTGGGAGATGATTAGGTCACGAAAGCTCTGCCCTCATGCATGGCATCAGTAACCTCATAAAAGAGACCTCAGAGGCTCAGCGCCCATAGCACAGTGGTTACGGCACCAGCCACATACACTGAGCCTGGTGGGTTCAAACCCAGCCTGGGCCAGCTAAACAATGACAACTGCAACAACAAAATAGCTGGGCATTGTGGCGGGCACCCGTAGTCCCAGCTACTTGGGAGGCTGAGGCAAGAGACTCTCTTTAAGCCCAAGAGTTTGATGTTGCTATGTGCTGTGACACCACTGCACTCTACCAAGAGTGACATAGTAAGACTCTGTCTCAAAAAAAAAAAAGAAAAAAAAAGAGATCTCAGAGAGCTACCTTGACCCCTTGTACCATATTAAGACATATGGAAGGTGCCGTGTATGTAACAGGCCCTTAGCAAACACCAAATCTCAGGATACCTTGATTGTAGACCTCCAGCTTACAGAACTATGAACAATACATTTCTAGTTTTGATAAGTTACCCAAAATACTTTAGTATTTTGTTACATCAGCCATAAAACACTAACACAATTCATTATTATGGTGTACTAAGTTGGTCTCTTTGCTATTGTATTCAGAGAAGCAACTACTCAAACCTTAGATGGTTATGCTACAGTTGTTGTTTTTCCTAACTGGAAACTGTGCCATCATCTGTTCTTGAGTTTGAGCCAATAATACTAAATCATCTGGCAAAATGATTACATTACTTGAGCCACTGTGTTATTAGTGATGCTCTTGTCACCATTTGGAAAATGTTCATACATGGTGTGAATGAAACAAAACAAAGAGCCAAGTGACATACCCAGGAAAGATCTACTACACTCCATAGGTCTTTGTTATCTGATGAAGATTTTCTTCATTTGTGTCCTTTGATGAGTGATTCAGCTATTTCCTTGAATCAGTCCAGTGTGTGACCTAAGTCATATTTGTCGTCTATTTCTATCTGCATTTCCTTTATAAAAGCTCCACTAAGTTATGTCTTAGCATGTGTTCCCAGAGTGGGTATCTAACATGCCAGGCCCTGAGAAATGACCCTACAAGTTTTTTGAGGGTATTTGTAGGTGTATATGGGAAAGTAACGGTGACAACTTAGCATTAGTTTCCTAATTCATCCAAATATGGATGCTTTACTAGAATAATGAGATATCTCTTTTGTCCATTATAGTAGAGTAGTACAGGTTTAAAAGTTTAATAGTGTAAAAGAGGGTGCAGACAAGCCAGAACACTCTGGCTTAAACTATAAATTGGTTTAACATTTTCTCTTTTTTTGCAGGTTTTGGACAGGGTTGGGTTTGAACCTGCCACCTCTGGTATATTGGAACTGGTGCCCTAATCCTTTGAGCCACAGGTGCCACTCTGGTTTAACTTTTTTTGTTTGTTTGTTTGGTTTAACATTTTCAAAGGGCAATTTTGGTAGTGTCTATTAAAAGGCAACTCTTCAGAGGAGATCCAGGATCTCCTAGAATTTATACTGCTAGAACTTTTTCCCGCAGAAAGATCCCACCAAATGTGCAAAGACTTATGCATATGTATATTCACTGCAGCATTGTTTGTAATAGGAAAAAAAAAATGGAAAGAACCCAAATACCTTAGTAGAGAAACAGAAAAACACAGAAAAGAGTATTTTTTTTTAATTAGGTGGATCTACATGTACTAATATGGAAAGACACTTGGTACTATATAGGTCTTTGAGAAAAGCACATTTCCAAATAGCATGAATAGTTTGTTTCAAAATTGTTTTGTCTTAAAATATCTTGTTATACATATGAGAAAAAATGAAAGAATAGATATCAATTCAATAGTAGTTCTCTTTGTAGGGCTGTGATTACGAGACACTTTCACTTTTTATAATAGTTCTGTAATGTTAGAAATCTTTAGAATCAGGAAATAACATTAAATTAGAAAGATAACAATGTAAATTCTTCCTCTAAGATAAAATATGGTAAAGTTCTTTGAATAAAAGCTGACGTCTAAGAGGGGGAGGGGCACATGGCCAACTGGAAGCAGCTTCTGACAGAGGCTGCTGTCCAAAAGGAAAGATAACCTCCAGAAACTGCCCAATTGAGCTGAAGACTGGGAGCCCAGCTGAGAGAGAGAGAGAAGTGATAACTGCAGGTCACCTCTGAGGCAAGCTGCAACTTCAAGAAACCAAGCTTCAGGCAGAAAAACTGAACTAAAGTTTTCTGCCATTCTGAACTTCCAAGACACCCTTCCCCCCTTGCCTGACACACCAGAAGCCTGACCTCTGCTGAAACTGAGGGAGGAGGACTTCAGCAGCAGCAGCACCCACCCTCCTTATCTGCCAGACCAGGTGACCCACCAGGTAAGAGACTTCGGGGCCCCACCAAGCCCCCACCAGCCCCCAGGCCGGGAACTCCACCAGGACCCCCAGGCTGCCCCTATTGGCACCCCGCAGGGCCTTGGCCCACCACAAGCAGCGGCCAGGAACTCAGCCAGGACTCCCGCGTGGCCCTGATTGGCACTCCGTGGGGCCTTGGCCTGTCGCCAGCAGCAGCCAGGAAGTCTGCTGGGACTCCCCTGCTCTGATCTATACCCCATCCAGCCTGATCCATGCCACAGGCCCGCTGCCCACAGTGGCCAGGAACCCCACTCTGCCAGGACCCCCACACAGTCCAAATTGGCACTCTGCCTGGCCTTGGCCTTCCACCAGCAGTGGACAGGAAGTCCGCCGGGACTCCTGCCCTGTGCCAATCTGTGCTCCGCCAGGCCTCAGCCTGCCGCCTGTGGGACCCGCATGGCTCTGATCCGTGCCCCAGACCCACCACCCTCCCTCCCAAGCCCTCCTCCCAGCCACAGACTGCTGGAGGCACAAGCTCCCTTTGCAAAGTCCACTGGGTGCCCCATCCCATGCCCTGCTGCTTGCTCTGGGCATGCCACACTCTGGAGTTGCTCCCGCAGCCAGAACTCCCTGGGTAGGGCAATCCCAGAGGAGCTACACAGGGTCACTCCCTACAAAGATCCAGTAACAATAGAGTGATCCTGCCAGAGTTTGATCCAGGAGAGACACCTCCCCAACTCTGAGGACGGTCATAGGCAACAGTGAAAAATAATCATGAGGCGAAATCAACAGAAAAACTCTGGCAATATGAACAATCAGAGTATCAACTCCCCCAAGGAATGACAAGGCAGATATCACACAAGATCCCTTCCATAAGCAAATGGCTGAGATGTCAGAAATCGAATTCATAGTCTGGATAGCAAATAAGATCAGTGGAATGGAGGAAAAGATGGAATTAGAATTTCAAAGAGTAATCCAAAAGATGACCCAAAAGATGTCTCAAGAATTGAACGAATTCAAAGACAAAATGACCAAAGGGTTTGACACATTGAGGCAAGAAGTTGTAGCCCTCGAAGATCTGAGAAATACAGTAGAATCCCTCAGTAACAGAATGGAGAAGGCAGAAAAAAGGATTTCTGACATGGAAGACAAAGCTTTTGATCACTTCTAAACTTCCAAAGAGGAAGAGAAATGGAG
Organism: Perodicticus potto; assembly: GCA_963574655.1. NCBI lineage: Eukaryota > Metazoa > Chordata > Mammalia > Primates > Lorisidae > Perodicticus > Perodicticus potto. The sequence goes on from CAUYRH010067927.1 coordinate 21,314, forward strand.
GACAAAAACAGATCACTCTCTCAGAGAGCTCTGGGATAATTAGAAGAAAACCAACATTTGCCTCATTGGGATCCCCGAAAGTGACGAAGTGGCTTCAAGAGGTACAGTCTCTTCATGAGATTATGAAAAAGAACTTTCCAGACATGCCAAGAGATTTTGAAATTCAGATAGCAGACAGTTTCAGAACTCCAGCACAAATCAACCCAAATAAGACATCTCCCAGGCACATCATAATCAATTTTATGAAAGTTAATATGAAGGAGAAAATTCTGAAAGCAGCCAGACGGAAGAAAACCATAACCTACAAGGGGAAGAATATTAGAATAACTGCAGATCTCTCGGCTCAAACCTTTCAAGCTAGAAGAGGATGGTCATTGACTTTTAATCTCCTAAAACAAAATAACTTTCAACCCAGGATCCTGTATCCAGTTAAACTTGAGTTTCATTTATGATGGAGAAATTAACTACTTTAACAACATCTACATGTTGAAGAAATTTCCCATAACTAAACCAGCTCTCCAGGATATTCTCAGACCTATCTTCCACAATGACCAGCGTAATCCTCCAACCCAAAAGTAACTTCACTCAGAAATCTTTTGATCAAATTCCAACGTCCACAGTCGCAAAAGGATTAAAAATGTCCACTGGACTTTCGAAAGCTTATCAATATTGTCAATTAATGTGAATGGTTTAAATTGTCCTCTAAAGAGGCACAGGTTGGCTGACTGAATACAAAAACTCAGGCCAGATATCTGCAGAATACAAGAATCTCATCTTACCTTAAAAGATAAATATAGACTGAAGGTGAAGGGATGGTCAT
>CAUYRH010067928.1:0-12693 GCA_963574655.1 Perodicticus potto
TGTACATTTGTCCTAGAGTCCAATTTAAGCTCAGTGTTTCCTTACTGAGGAATGATCTATCTGGCTCTGTCAGTGGGGTGCTGAAGCCCCTGGGTAGTAAGATGCTAGTGTTTTTTTTCAGATATTAAAGAATCTGCTTTATGAATCTGGGAGCTCCTATGTTAGGTACATTTATATCTAGGATTATTTAGTTTTCATGTTGAATTTCTCCCTTTCCCATCATAAATGCCTTTTTTTTTTTTTTTTAATCACTCTTGATTCAAAGTCTGTTTCATCTGCTATGTGAATGGCTGTACCCGTTCACTTTTGGTTTCTATTTATGTGGAATTTTTTCCCCACCCCTTTGCTCTGAGTGTGTGTGAATCCTTGCCAGTTAAATGTGCTTCCTGGAGTCAGCAAACATGTGGGTGTGGTCTTCTCACATCCGGTGTCTCCCAGCGGAGAATGCCCACTGCGCATGCTCAGTGTCGGCACCGACGTGTGGGTGTGGTCTGCACACATCCAGTGTCTCCCAGTGGCGCACTCAGACTGTTGCACGCTCAGCATTGGCGTTGACAGGTGGGGTGCTGCTCTGTACATCATGCTGGATGACGCTTGTTGTGTAGTTTCCCTGTTGTGGTACTACTTTATGAGAGCTGTGTGCTTTAACTTTTGGGTATTTTTTACACTGGTGATTATCCATTGTGCCATTTCATTATAACGCAGTTTAAAGCATTTTTCAGTGGGCAGGTCTAATAGTGACAAAGTTCCTTTTTGTTTGCTCGTCTGGAAAACTTTATTTCTTCATCACTTAAGAAATAAAATACACAATTCTTGGCTGGCAGTTATTCTGTTTAAGAAGACTAAACAAGGAACTCCACCCCCTTCTGGCTTGCACGGCCTGTTGAGAACTCTGCTGTTAGCCCGACGGATTTCCCTCTGAGGGTTGATTGTTCCTTTCACCTGGACCCAGGCAGCATCATCTTCTTCCAATCCACTCTGGTCATGCTGAGCACTGCGTGTGCTGGAGATGTCCTGTTTGCTTGGACTCTGGCATTTGATGGCGACTTTGTATTTGGACATCTGTATCAGTGGTGATACCAGGGAAATTTCTTCAAGAATTCCCTCATGTAGGTTTTCCATGTGTTTTGCTTTTTCCTTCCTTCTTTCTTTTTTTTAATTAAATCATAGCTGTGTACATTAGTGCAATTATGGGGTACAATGTGCTGGTTTCATATACAATCTGAAATATTTTCATCAAACTGATTAACATAGCTTTAACGGCACATTCTTAGTTATTGTGCTAAGACATTTATATTCTGCATTTAGTAAGTTTCACCTGTACCGTTCTAAGATGCACCATTGGTGTGATCCCACCAATTACCCTCCCTCCACCCATTCTCCCCCCTTCCCTCCTCTCCCTTTCCCTTTTCCCCATATTCTTGTGCCATAATTGGGTTATAGTCTTCATATGAAAGCTACAGATCAGTTTCATAGTAGGGTTGAGTACACTGGATACTTTTTCTTCCATTCTTGATATACTTTGCTAAGAAGAATATGTTCTGGCTCCATCCATGTAAACATGAAAGAGGTAAAGTCTCCATCTTTTTTTAAGGCTGCATAATATTCCATGGTGTACATATACCACAATTTATTAATCCATTCAAGGGCTGATGGGCAATTGGGCTTCTTCTACAACTTAGCAATTATGAATTGGGCTGCAATAAACATTCTGGTACAAATATCTTTGTTATAATGTGATTTTTATTCTTCTACTATATACCTAGTAGAGGAATTATAGGATCGAATGGCAGGTCTATTTTTAGATCTCTAAGTATTCTCCAAACATCTTTCCAAAAGGAACGTATTAATTTGCATTCCCACCAGCAATGCAGAAGTGTTCCTTTTCTCCACATCCAGGCCAACATCTCTGGTTTTGGGATTTTGTGATGTGGGCTAACCTTACTGGGGTTAGATGATATCTCAAAGTAGTTTTGATTTGCATTTCTCTAATGATTAAGGATGATGAGCATTTTTTCAAGTGTCTGTAAGTTGTGTGCCTGTCTTCTTCAGAGAAATTTCTCTTCAGGTCCCTTGCCCACCCTGAGATAGGATCACTTGTTCTTTTCTTGCTAATACATTTGAGTTCTCTGTGGATTCTGGTTATTAAATCTTTGTCAGAGGCATAACCTGCAAATATCTTCTCCCATTCTGGGGGCTGTCTGCTTGCTTTACTTACTGTGTTCTTGGCTGTGCAAAAGCTTTTTAGTTTGAGAAGGTCCCAGTAGTGTATTTTTGATGCTGCTTCAATTGCCCGGGGAGTCCTCCTCATAAAATATTTGCCCAGGCCGATTCCTTCAAGAGTTTTCGCTGCACTTTCTTCTAGTATTTTTATAGTTTCATGTCTTAAGTTTAGATCTTTAATCCAGTGAGAGTCTATTTTAGTTAATGGTGAAAGGTGTGGGTCTAGTTTCATTCTTTTACAGGTCGCCAGCCAGTTCACCCAACGCCATTTGTTAAATAGGGAATCTTTTCCCCACCTAATGTAATGTTTTTAATTGGCTTGTCAAAGATCAAATAACGGTAGATAGCTGGGTTCACCTCTTGGTTCTCTATTCTGTTCCATACATTTACCTCTTTGTTTTTGTGCCAGTACCATGCTGTTTTGATCACTGTTGATTTGTAGTATAGTCTGAGGTCTGGTAGCATGATTGTTTTGTTTTTATTTCTGAGTAATGTCTTGGCTATTCAAGGTTTTTTCTGATTCCATATAAAACAATGTTATTATTTTGTCAAGATCTTTAAAGTATGACAATGGAGCTTTAATAGGGATTGCATTAAAATTGTATATTGCTTTGGGTAGTATGGACATTTTGACAATGTTGACTCTTCCCAGCCATGAGCATGGTATATTTTTCCATTTGTTAACATTTTCAGCTGTTTCTTAAGAGTTTCATAGTTTTATTTATAGAGATCTTTCACTTCCTTTGTTAGGTAAACTCCCAAATATTTCATCTTCTTTGGCACTACTGTAAATGGAATAGAATTCTGGACTTTTTTTTTTTTAGCTTGGCTATTGTTGGTAATATATAAAGTCTACAGATTTATGAGTGTTGATTTTTTAACCTGAGACACTGCTGTATTCCTTGATCACTTCTAAGAGTTTTGTAGTAGAATACCTGGTGTTTTCCAGGTATTGTACAATCATATCATCTGCAAAGAGTGAAAGTTTGATCTCTTCTGCCACTAAATGGATACCCTTCATCACCTTTTCTTCCCTAATTGTAATGGCTCAAAATTTCCATTACAACGTTAAAGAGCAGTGGAGACAATGGGCAACCTTGCCTGGTTCCTGATCTGAGTGGAAATGATTTCAATTTAAATCCATTCAATACAATACTGGCTGTGAGTTTGCCGTAGATGGCCTTTATCAGTTTACAAAATGTCCCTTTTATACCAATTTTCTTAAGTGTTCTGATCGTGAAGGGATGCTGGATATTATCAAAAGCTTTTTCTGCATCAATTGAGAGAATCATATGGTCTTTATTTTTTAATTTGTTTATATGCTGAATTATATTTATAGATTTACGTATATTGAACCAGCCCTGAGACCCTGGGATAAAGCCCACTTGGTCATGGTGTATAATTTGTTTGATGTGTGGTTGGATTCTGTTTGTTAGGATCTTGTTGAATATTTTTGCATCATTATTCATTAGTGATATTGGAGTATAATTTTCTTTTCTTGTTGGGTTTTTCTGGTTTGGGGATCAAGGTGATGTTTGGTTCATAGAATGTGTTGGGTAGTATTCCTTCTTTTTCTATATTCTGGAAAAGGTTGACTAATATAGGTACTAGTTCCTCTTTAAATTCTGACGTGAAGCCATCTGGTCCCGGGCTTTTCTTTTTAGGGAGATTTTGTATCATTGATGCTATTTCAGAACTTGATATAGTCCTGTTCAACATTTAAACTTCATTCTGGCTGAATCTGAGGAGGTGGCACGCTTCCATGTATTGGTCAATTTCCTTCAGATTTTCATATTTCTGAGAATAGAGTTTCTTGTAATATTCATTAAGGATTTCTTGAATTTCTGAGGAGTCTGTTAGCATTTTGTCTTTACCATTTCTTATTGATGAAAATAGAGATTCATTCTTTTTGCTGGTTAGGTTAGCTAAAGGTTTATCTATTTTATTGACCTTTTCAAAAAATCAACCTTTTGATTTATTGATCTGTTGTGTAATTCTTTTGTTTACAATTTCATTTAATTCTGCTCTAATTTTGGTTATTTCTTTTCTTCTCCTAGGTTTGGGATTGGAATGTTCTTCCTTTTCCAGTTGCTTGAGATATCTCATTAAGTTGTTAACTTCCTCACTTTCCATTCTCTTGAGGAAGACTTGCAGTGCTATAAATTTCCCTCTTAGGACTGCCTTTGCAGTATCCCAGAGGTTCTGATAGTTCGTGTCTTCATTGTTGTTTTGTTCCAAAAATTTGTTCATTTCCTTCTTAATCTCGTCTATGATCCATCTATCATTCAGCACAAGGTTATTTAGCTTCCATGTTTTTGTATGAGTATTCAATTTTCTGTTGTTACAGAGTTCAACTTTTATTCCATGATGGTCAGAGAAGATGCAAGGAATAATTTCTATTCTTTTAAATTTGTTGAGGTTAGACTTGTGACCTAAGATGTGATTGATTTTGGAGTATGCTCCATGGGCTGATGAGAAGAATGTGTATTCAGTTTTGTTAGGATGAAATGTTCTGTAGATGTCTGTGAAATCCAAATGTTTAGTGGTTAAGTTTAAATCTAAAATTACTTTGCTCAGCTTCTTATTGGAGGATCTATCCAACACTGTTAAAGGAGTGTTAAAATCTCTAACTACTATAGCGCTGGAGGAAATCAAGTTGCTCATGTCTGTTAGAGTTTTTCTTATAAACTGAGGTGCTTTCTGGTTGGGTGCATAAATATTAATAATTGAAATCTCATCATATTATTACCCTTAAGAGTTATGAAGTGTCCATCTTTATCCTTTCTTACTTTTGTTGGTTTAAAGCCTATTTTGTCTGCAAATTAGATTCCAACACCTGCTTTTTTCTGCTTTCCATTTGCCTGGAATATAGATGACCATCCCTTTACCCTGAGTCTTTATTTATCTTTTAAGGTAAGATGAGATTCTTGTATGCAGAAGCTATCTGGCCTGAGTTTTCATATCCAGTCAGCCAATCTTTGCATCTTTAGAGGACAATTTAAGCCATTCACATTAATTGATAATACTGATAAGCCTGGTAAAATTTTGGGTATTAGGTTTTTCGAAAGTCCAATGAATATTTTTAATCCTTTCATCACTGTGGAAGTTGGAATTTAATCAAAAGTTTCTGAGTGAGTTTACTTTTGTGGTGGAGGATTGTGCTGGTCATTAGGGAGGATAGGTCTGAGAATATCCTGGAGAGCTAGTTTAATTATCGCAAATTTCTTCAACATGTGAATGTCATTAAAGTATTGAATTTCTCCATCATAAATGAAACTCAGTTTAGCTGGATACAGGATCCTGGGTTGAAAGTTATTTTTTTTAGGAGATTAAAAGTCAATGACCACCCTATTCTAGCTTTAAAATTTTCAGCAGAGATCTGCAGTTATTCTGATCTTTTTCCCCTTGTAGGTTATGGTTTTCTTATGTCTGGCTGCTTTCAGAATTTTCTCCTTCATATTAACTTTAGTGAAGTTAATTATGATGTGTCTGGGGGATGTCTTATTCGGGTTGAGTCGTGCTGGGGTTCTGAAACTGTCTGCCATCTGAATTTCAGAATCTCTTGGCATGTCTGGAAAGTTCTCTTTCATAATCTTGTGAAGAAGAGCCTCTGTGCCTTGTGAAGCCACTTCATCGCCTTCAGGGATCCCTATCAGGCAAATATTGCTTTTCTTCAAATTATCACAGAGCTCTCTGAGAGAATGATCTGTTTTTGCTCTCCATTTCAATTTCTCTTTGAGAGTTTGGGAGATTTTGAAAGCTTTGTCTTCAATGTCAGAAATCCTTTCTTCTGCTTGCTCCATTCTGTTAGTGAGGGATTCTACTGTATTTCTCAGATCTTTGAGGGCTGCAAATTCTTGTCTCAATGTGTCAAAGTCTTTGGTGATTTTGTCTTTGAATTCCTTGAGTTCCTTAGACAACTTTTGAAATGCTCCTTGAATTTCTAATTTCAACTTTCCCTCTATTTTATTGATCTTATTTGGAATTAAAATTCTGAATTTGGTTTCTGACAGCTCAGCCATGTGTTTATGAATGGGATCTTAAGTGTCCGCCACATTGTTCCTTGAGGGGGTTGATCTACTGTGGTTTTTCATGTTACCAGAGCTTTTCTGTTGATTCGGCCCCATGATTATTTTACACTGTTTGGCAAGATGAGCAGATAAGGAGAAGTTGGGTTGGGGGCTCCAGGAGTAGTGACTGGCCAGTCCATTGCCCCAAAGCTGGGACTGGTGTCTGTACCTTTTTTCCTAGAGCTTTGCCAAGGACCTGTACTGTGCTACGGCCTGGGAAACTGGGGACCTTCTTGGTGTGGTGGGGCTAAGTGGCTCTGTCTTACTTTCAGCTGGTCTCTGTCTTACCCTAGTGAATCAGTTACTCTGGGTTGAAGTCTCAGCTGTAGAGAAATACCAGCAATTAAGTCACCCCACCTCCCACAGGTAACAATTGGAAAAGGAAAATCAAACCTTTCCACAATCACACACCCAGGGTACCACTTTGGATAGTCCTCAGGTGATTGGCCCAGTTCAAGAGGTCCAAATCAATTGTCTCAGTCAGCACCAGTTTCAAGTGGGAGAGTTCAAAATGTCTCCAGCAACTAGATAGCAAGGGTCTGCTGGCAGGTAAAGTATGACTGACTCCAGTGCTCCGTGAGGTCAGAAGGACCTACCCAGCAAATAAATTAGTCTGGGAAGGTTGATGTCTCCTTCCCTACCTTGCACCTCTGTCACACCCAGTCACTGGTAACCCCTCAGGGCTGTGACCCAGTTCCCTCCAATGAGCAGATGCTCCAGGGGTTTGCACCTGCTTGAGTCACAGGGAGATCTATGTCTCCTCAGCCAGGCCACCACACTCTGCCACTGTTGGGGAGGGGGAGGTGAGGCCTGACAACCTCGGGTGCTTAATGGGGTCTGGGGTATTTCACTCAGTTCCAGCCCTGCCCGACTGATGCTGCTGACAGAACAGAACAACTTCGCAGAATGTTTTTATCCTGGCTATATTCCCCTGCAGATCAGATGCTTTTTGAGCAACTCTATGCTGACTGTGCCACTGCCCAGTCTCAGCTGCAGTTCCTGTTACCACAGATGCGGACAGAACAGGCATTAAACTGTCAGTTCCAGCCACAGCCTGCCTGCCTTTGTTTCAGCTTTGATCCCTTGAGTGCTGAGTGCGTCTGAGGCTCAGTGAAGCCGTCTTTTGGGTCAGCCCTGCCCTGGGAATCTGTTGTCTCTGCATGTGTATTCCAGTCCCCATGCTCCGCCCAGGCCAGTACCCTCTCAGGCATATCCTTTACTCACGGAGCCTGCATTTCCATCCCAGATCTGTTCCACCAGCGGCTGCTACTGGAGAAGATGCCTCGCTTCCTCTGGTTGCCCAGAGAGACTGGGAATGTCCTTTCAAAATATCCCCAGGGGTGTGAGCTCTATTGTTCTTGCTGCTGCGGCTGCTGCTCTGTGCCTTGGGGCACCGCCTCTCCTGTAGGGTTCCCTCTCAGCTGACTGTCCTCTCCTTTCTCCAGTGCTGGAGAATCAGCACAGGTCAGCAATATCCCATGCCCTGTACACACCCCTTGAGAAAATGCCCAAGAATCTGGGCTCCATGGGGGACAGGCTTCCAGACCTCGGGGTGAGAGTGGAGGGGAGTTCTGGGAGTTCAAAATTGCAGGGAGAGAATATATACAGTTTTATGCCTGGCAGGAGAGTGCCATGGCACCCTAATAGGGGAAGGAGGTCCAGTTTTTAGAGGGTTTCTTCCATGGGATGAAATGGGAGGATATTTGAACTCTGCTCGCTTATTTGTATAGAGCATACTGCAAGCCATTCTCGTGGGGGAGGGGACTCCCATCCTCTTGGCGATGGATTTTGTACCTTTTGTTTGTATCCTTGGAGTCACAGCTTGCCTCAACAGGGTTGATGTGCGTTCTTCAACCTTCTCTCTTGGCTCAGATCCGAACCATGGGCTTTCTTACTAAACTTCTGTCCTTTAACTCTCCTTCTGGATGGGAGCCTCTGTGGAAAGCTGGCTCTAGTCAGCCATCTTGCTTCCACCCCCTTGCTTTTTCTTCTTCTCCCTCAGAGACACTTAAATGTGCATGTTGGTTCATGTCACATAGTCTTATGTTTCTCTGAGTGATTGTTTCTTCCTCTTTTTCCTTGTTCAGCATCTTTCACTGAGGGGGTTAGTTTGAGTGCCTTGTCTTCAAGCTCTGGGAGTCTGTCTTCTGGGTTGGTCTGGCCATTTGTTGACGCTTTCTGCTATATTTTAAAATTCTGTAAGTGACTCTTTCATTTCTATAAGTTCCATTATACTGCCTGTTTCATTAGTGACTCTTCATTTTCCCCATAACGTCCTAAATTCTTTTTTTGCTTCTTTGCATTTGTTTTCAACTTTCTCTTCAATCCCATTTACCTTATTTGTCATCCAGATACTAAATTCCATTTCTGACGTCTCAGCAATTTCCTTCTGGTTGGGGCTATTGCTGTAGGTCTGTTTTGACCCCTTTGGAGTGTTTTTCATGTTGCCAGAGTTCTTCTGCTGGTTTCTTCTCCTTTGAAACCTCTTCTGCCAGCTTGGGGCAGACAGGTTTGCCATAGTCATTCTCCTTTGCAGGGAACTAGAAGAAAGAGAGGTCCCAGGTGGTGCTTTGGTGCCTGCTTTGGAATGTGAAGACTGATCCCACAAGAGATAGGCCGAAATACAATTGCTCTGTGCTGTCCTGCTCCCTAGCAACTGCCAAGTCCAAGTCAGCACTGGACGCCCTCTGTGTAGAGTAGGGGTTGCTCCCCAGGTTGCGTGACATTGGGCTGCCTGTGTGTCCAGGTGGTGCTGACAGTGGCAGCTGGATGAGGCTCCCTAGTCAGTGGTGGTGGGTGTCAGGCTGCAGGTGTCTATCCTAACTGGGCCCAGTACGATGGTGGCTTGAGGCAAGTGTGGCACTGGCCTATGGGGGCGGTTCACATGAAGCAACAGATAGGAGCCACAGGTTTGTAGGGTAGTTCAGGAGCTATGGGGGCAGGGCCAAGACTGGGGAGCAGTGTGGGAGTTGTTGGAGCAGGGCTGTGGTGCCACTGGGCCTCTCTCTCTCTCTGTCAAGCACCCCCAGAGGCAGTCACGTAGGGCTTCTCAGATGATGTCGCTGGCACCGGTTATGCTCAAATGCCCTGTTGGGGGGTGCTTAGCCCCCAGTTAGGGGGTGCCTGCTCCCTCCTGTGTGGCCATGGCAGTACTGAGATGGCTGCTGTAAAGCTGAGCCCTGTGCAGACCTGGTTCTCTGGACCTGAGAACTTGAACAGGCATCAGTCACTGAATGTGGGCACAGGAGCTCCTGGGTCCCTGCTCTCCCTGCTCCCTGTGCAGTGTTCAGCGTCCTGCACACACTCACAGCAGCTCTGGGGTCTCTGGTGTAGCAAGGGCTCCTTCACAGCTCAGGCCTTGATGTTCATGGGGGCTGTGCCCTGGCATTCTGTCCTCTTATCCTTTCCTCCAGTACCTTCCAATCATGCTGACTGGATCACCCTGTCACCTTCCCCTTCACTTGCAATGTCCCCCATTACTTTTTTGATGATTCACAATGCTCTCTCCAAGAAGGTCTGTTCACAGGTGGTAATCCACTTGCAACTTTTTTTTTTTTTGGATACAGAGTGTCACTATATCGTCCTTGGTAGAGTGCTATGGCGTCAAGCTCACAGCAACCTCAAACTCTTGGGCTTAAGCGATTCTCTTGCCTCAGCCTCCCAAGTAGCAGGGACTACAAGCACCTGCCACAATGCCTGGCTACTTTTTGTTGCAGTTTTGCCATTGTTGTTTAGCTGGTCCGGGCTGGGTTCAAACCTGCCAGGCTCAGTGTATGTGGCTGGCACTGTAACCATTGTGCCACAGGCGCCAAGCCCACCTGCAACTTTCAGTCCTCTCCTTGAATGCAGTGTGTGTGGACTGCTTCTAGTCTAGCACTGCGACCCCGTCCAGATGAGGTCATTCTTGACTTCATTCTTTTCACTACAGCATATCACTATATCTATAATAGCACAACTTTTCACATTATAATGCCCAATTTGAAAAGTAGTTATCAAAAATTTGTCATTTTTTTCCTTCAAAAAGGTTAGCAACCAACTAAAAGCATGCACGTTTTTAAAAAAGAAGACCTGTTTAAATGATAAAACTGAGCTTTTACTGTACATTTATTTCTGCATTAATACTTTTACAAATAAGGACCATAAAACAATAGATATTACGTTAATGCAATTCAAGCTACAAATTCAGTTGAATTTGCATACATTAACATATTTACTTGTGTGGACTATTTATATGATGGTATTTCAGATAACTTTATAATAAAATGTCTAAGGAGGTGAAAGAAACTATGTCGAGGCTTTTGAGGACAGATGTCCAACATACCTATTCTACAATGATTTCTATGTACCAGATGCACAGATTTAAATCAGGCTTATAATGTTTTAAAGAATTATTCCTCAGGCGGTGCCTGTAGCTCAGTGAGTAGGGCACCGGCCCCATATACTGAGGGTGGTGGGTTCAAATCCAGCCTCTGCCAAACTGCAACAAAAAATAGCTGGGTGTTGTGGTGGGTGCCTATAGTCCCAGCTACTTGGGAGGCTGAGGCAAAAGAATTGCCTAAGCCCAAGAGCTGGGGGTTGCTGTGAGCTGTGATGCCACAACACTCTACCGAGGGGGACAAAGTGAGACTCTGTCTCTTAAAAAAAAAAAAAAAGAATTATTCCTCAACTTATGCTTTCCAAAAATGTAATATAGCAAACCCTCTCAGCATTTAAATATGATCAATTTTCAAATGCCTCAGTAAAGATAACATTGCACTTGTAAGAAGAAGAAAAATTATACACAGCCCTGAACGGTACAAGAGAATGAGACAAGACAGAAGGAAAAATGCAGAACCCAAAGTTAGTGGAACATTATATTCTACAGAGACATACTAATTGTTTTTATTGTTTAGGATTCATTGAGGGTACAAAGAATTAGTGATTGCATTTGTTAAAGTCCCCCTTATAATTGTGTCCTGCCCCCAAGAGGTGTGCCATACACTGTGACCCCCCGCCCATCAATCCCACTACCTCATTCCCCTACCCACTGCTCGTATTAGCTCATGAAAGGTATATTAATTAATCGTCCGTTAGTTGATATGAGTGCTTGGTCCCATTGACCTTACCTGTACCATCAATAAGGGACCCCAGATGTGTTTTACACAGTCAGTCTCCGCACACTGCAATATACCACTGAAAGAAGGTGAAGGGACCCCAGAGGTGTTTTACACAGTCAGTCTCCGCACACTGGAATGCAACACTGAAAGAAGGTGAAGGGACCCCAGAGGTGTTTTACAGTCAGTCTCCACACACTGTAATATACCACTGAAAGAAGGCGAAGGGACCCCAGAGGTGTTTTACACAGTCAGTCTCCGCACACTGCAATATACCACTGAAAGAAGGTGAAGGGACCCCAGAGGTGTTTTACAGTCAGTCTCCGCACACTGCAATATACCACTGAAAGAAGGTGAAGGGACCCCAGAGGTGTTTTACACAGTCAGTCTCCGCACACTGGAATATACCACTGAAAGAAGGTGAAGGGACCCCAAAGGTGTTTTACAGTCAGTCTCCGCACACTGGAATATACCACTGAAAGAAGGTGAAGGGACCCCAGAGGTGTTTTACACAGTCAGTCTCCGCACACTGGAATGCACCACTGAAAGAAGGTGAAAGCCTTTCTTCTCTATTCCCACTAGTCTCATTCAAATAGAAACCAAAGGTTCAATATCAATAAAGACCTGTTTTATTTGTATTTCTATGAAAACCCTAAAAGCATAATTTAAATGCAATAAAATAAATTTTCCAATAAGAGTAGAAATAAGATAGATCCCAAATAAAAAGCAGATTGGTAGGAAATAAGAAACTAGATAAGTCAGTGTAGGGTACTCCTGGGACATATTTAAACTGACTCAGATCGGCTGTGTTCCTTTCATACATGAAGAGCGATACACGTAGTGGAGCAAGAAAGAAGTTTCAGGGTTAAAACTGACATTTTGCCTGTCTAGGGGGGTAAGTAACTTAAAAAAAAGTAAGGGCAATGATACAACCCCAGATAATACAAAAACCTGATACTATAATACATTTTTAAATCTTCATTTTATCAGAGTGCCACTGTCCTTAAGTTCAATTTAATTTTTATACAATTCAACTTACTGTTTCAGACATACTTGCTAAAATATTTTTAATATTATAAACCTGAAAGTGTTTAAATTTTAACTTTTTTTTTTTGAGACAGAACCTCAAGCTGTCACCCTGGGTAGAGTGCTGTGGCATCACAGCTCACAGCAACCTCCAATTCCTGGGCTCAAGCGATTCTCCTGCCTTCGCCTCCCAAGTAGCTGGGACCACAGGCGCCCCACAATGTCCGGCTACTTTTTGGTTGCAGCCGTCATTATTTTTTGGCTGGTCCGGCTGGATTCGA
>CAUYRH010067932.1:0-19705 GCA_963574655.1 Perodicticus potto
GCGGATGCCTGTGGTCCCAGCTACTTGGGAGGCGGAGGCAAGAGACTCGCTTGAGCCCGGGAATTAGAGGTTGCTGTGAGCTGTGATGCTACAGCACTCTATCCAGGGTGACAGCTTGAGGCTCTGTCTCAAAAAAAAAAACTGGGAGTCTCAGATTGCTGAGGATGGACCAGTCTGGAAGAGGCAGTGAGTGTTAGGGTTCTCTCTTACAGTGTGGGGAAGAGGGTCACACCCCATGGATGGGGGGGTTGAGGGATGGGAAGAATGGGGAGTACAAAGTTTTCAGGCTACTATGGACCTTGAATAGTCCTGTCCTTAGAAAGGATTTGTGCCCAGACAAAACCTGTTAAAACAGACCCCTCCCTCTCTTCTCAGCCAGGGAAAGAAACCCAGGATTGTGATGTGGTGATAATAACCAGGCAGTTCGGTGTACTTTGAAAGTCCATTTTATCCCAAGGGAAAGTCACCCCAAACCAAGCCCTGACTTTTACCAAAGAAACCACAGGGGGACCATTCTCTACCTCAGATGGAGGGAGGACTAGAGCTTTTTGTTGTTGTCACTGTTGTTTAGCTGGCCTGGGCTGGTTCAAACCTGCCTCTCCTAGGTGCATGTGGCAGGTGTCCAGCCAGGACTAGAGGTTTTGAGTGGGGGCATATGCAGAGCACAGAAGATGTCCTCAGGCCAGATTGCAAATGTGGGCAGACCTGATCAGACCCTCACCTTTGTCCCTTAGGCCAATCAATTCTGGAAGGCAATTTCAGGGAGGTACTGCCTTATGAGGAAAATCTCCTAGCAGAGGTAACTGTGCCTGGAGTCTGGTGGTTCTAGAGAGGATGCAGGGGGTAGGGGGATCTCAGAAACTAAAGGCCAACTCTGCATTTTTCTAGAGAAAAGGCTACCTGATGTGTGTAAAGGCCATAATCCCTAAGAGGTTAAAACTGACTGGGTGACCCCGTTGAGTCCTGGTCCTTCTTTCAGAAAGGTTCTCAGGGCCTCTGTGGATGTAATGTTCAGAGAGAGACCAGATTTTGTCTTAGTCTCCAGGATCAGCTTCTGCAGTGATGTTCCTGGTATTTTTAGAATCACACCCTGAAGACCCTTCCCACCTGTTTGGGCAGAGCAGTTAGTTTCTCCTACCCCATATCCCAGAGAGTGGCTTCAGCTTCCCGGTAGGACCCCCTCCCCTCCACCCCCGCAGAGTCCCCACCCCGCCTTTGATCCCAATCCCAATAGATGGCAAGGCCTGGAGAGCTATTTTTTTTTTCTTTACTCTCTTTCATGGGAAAGGGAGTGATTAGTAGTTAGTTGTGGTCTCTTATCCCCCAGCTTGTGAGTTCACCTGGGTGTGAGGTAGAGGCGAAAGAGCCTTGGTCAAAATGCCACAATTTGAATTTTTGGGAGGGAAGTCTCAGGACTCAAACCTGGCACTTTTCTTTTTTTTTTTCTTTTTTCCTTTTTTTTCTTTGTTGCCCTCAGTAGAGTACCATTGCATCACAGCTCACAGCATCCTTTGCTCTTGGGCTTGGGTGATTCTCTTGCCTCAGCCTCCCTAGTAGCTGGGACTATAGGCCCCCGCTACAAGGCCTGGCTATTTTTTGTTGCCGTTTGGCCGGGGCGGGGGTGGTGGTGGATTTGAACCTGCCACCCTCAGTATATGGGGCCTGAGCCCTACCCACTGAGCCACAGGCACCACCCACCTGGCACTTTTCTAACAGCTCAAATTGTTTCCGGTGTGAGCTTTGAGCCAGAGGAAGGGTGCAGAGATTTCTCTCTGTACTTCAGATTTCTCAACTGCAAAGTAGGGATGATTTGTATTTTCCTTAGAGCCTTTTTTGAGAATGGGAAGAACTGGCTCGGCGCCTGTAGCTCAGCGGCTAGGGCCCCAGACACATACATAGGAGCCGGTGGGTTCAGACCTGGCCCAGGCCTGCCAAACAACAATGATGACAACAACAACAAAATAGCTAGGCATCGTGGTGGGTGCCTATAGTTCCGAAATTGATGCAAGAGAATTGCTTAAGCCCAAGAGTTTGAGGTTGCTGTGAGCTATGATGCCATGGCTCTCTACCGAGGGTGATACATTAAAACTCTGTCTCAAAAAAAAAAAAAAAAAAGAGAGAGAGAGAGAGAGAATGGAAAGAGCTAATACATATGAAATACTTAGAATAGTGATTGCTTTCATCAGGTGGGGTCCCCAGATTTCAGGTGCGGTTTTCTTTGCCCTCGTGGGAAGCGTGAGTGTGTGGGATGGAAGTGGCAGTGTAAGCATCAGAACAGTTGTGTGGACCCTGAGCCTTGCAGCCATGTAGATGCTTCTGAGAGCAAGTGGAACACTTTCTGAGAGGGCCTGAACCATGGAGCAATAGCTTTATGGAGAGTTATAGCATTGCTGGGGTTTAGGCAACCCTGAAGGTTGAGGGGGCTGGACCATAAAAGGGAGCTGTGCCTGGCCTCAGTCAGCCATGACTTGGCCATTTGAGTCAAGACCACTGGCCTTCATACACGGTGGGAGAAAAGGTGCTGTGCCTTGTTGAGGACTTTTCAAGTTCTGTTAAATAGATTACTACATAGATTAAGTGAGAAATAGGTATCAATGCACTTTGTAATGAAAGCAGATTTCAGAACAGTGAAATAAAAATTCCTATACTATCTCTACTGGGATGGAGGAGGGACATGTCTGTGCTTTTGGTTGCTTCAGTGTTGGAGAATTTGCTTTTGTATAGAAACAAACTGTAATGGACCTTTCCAGTCAGTGGCTTGAGGTGGGGACAAGCCTCCAGCTTGGGAGGTCCTCAGGGTGTGGAGTCCTGGCTGGGTCCTCCAGTTCCAAGATGGGGCAGTGGTGCCTGAGGGGCCAGGCAGGCAGGTGCAGGGCAGCAAGCCTAGATGCCTCTGGGGACCTGAAGAGCAGCAGTCATTACGTGTGTGTGTGTGTGTGTGTGTGTGTTTGCACGCAGAAACGTTCAGCTTCCTTTCCAGGCACCTGGCTCTTCCTTCCAGGAGGCACAGAAAGGAGGCTATGCTTGTCCAAACCAGAGTTTCAGAAGCCACAAGTTCCGAAAATGCTATCAGAAAGAGAAGCTGTTCTGTGATGACAGCCGCAGCTTCACACTGCCACCAACTCCATGGGCAGACTCTGCAGTCCAATGCAGCGTGGATGAGGGTGTGGGAGAAGTGGTCCAGCTGTGATCTTCCTGCCCGTGGAAGCCTGACCTCCTGGCCTGTTACGGACCACCAGCCTCATTACAGAGGGAGGCACCCGGTGGATTTCCAGAGGGACGTGGGCAGCTGTCAGGGACGAAGCAGGGACCGATCACCAGAACCGCCACCTCCAGCTTTCTTAGTGGAGAGGACGCACCAGCACAGAAACTTCGATGGCAACCGCTGAGCTACAGCCTGGAAGATTACCAAGAATCTAAGATCAATATCCACAATAGCCAGAAAATGCTTATTACTTAAAAGGAATCTCCTTTTGTTCTTTTTACCAAAGAGAGAAGCAAAAACATTTTCTTTTTGGTCTGATCACATTTTTGCAGAGATATCTAAACAGCCAAACCTGCTCGTGGCCTCTGTCAGACAACTCGCCCCTGCGGACTGGGGAAGTACCTCTGGGCCGCAGCCCACTGAGGCCACCCCCACCCTGTCCTTGTCCCCTCCCTGCCTGGTGCTGCTGCTCTCCCAAGAGGGGTTTTCTTAAGAAGCAAAGCTGTTCCAGCAGCGATCCAGCTTCAGATTCTATTTTAAAGGACCAGTGGGGTGGCGCCTGTGGCTCAGCGAGTAGGGTGCCGGCCCCATGTACCAAGGGTGTTGGGTTCAAACCCAGCCCCAGCAGAACTGCAAAACAAAAAAATAGCTGGGCGTTGTGGTGGGCGCCTGTAGTCCCAGCTACTCGTGAGGCTGAGGCAAGAGAATCGCCTAAGCCCAGGAGTTGGAGGTTGCTATGAGCTGTGATGCCACAGCACTCTACCGAGGGCGATAAAGTGAGACTCTGTCTCTACAAAAAAAAAGAAAGAAAGAAAGAAAGAAAAGAAAAGGACCAGTGCATCTTATCTCTGCATGGCCTCCCTGGTGTTTCCACCCACCCCTGGCCCATCTCTGCCCTGGCGGAAGCAGAGCCCAGAGCTTTTGAAGTGCCCTGAATTTCAATCCGAGAGGAGTGGGCTGGATCTGAGCTGGCTGCCTCAGGGGGGGAAGGGACTGTGGACTGGCAGAATGGGGGGCTGGGTGTCTCCCCTCTGCAGGAAATGAGGAGCGATAGCAGCCCAGGCTGGACTCCACTTGGGCTGCTGTCATCCCTCTCCGCTTTATGGGGTTGTGCAGCGCTCCCCAAATTTACTTCCTTCTTGTGTATATATATATGTTGTATATAACCTTCATGATACAGTGATAAGGACTTTACTAATATACCCCATATCTCCCTCATCAAAAAAGCCCTCAAAACAGTGTTCTCATCTGGTCTCTTTTTCTCTTCTTGCAGTTCAAAATCCAACTTCTTTTAACATTATGTCAATGACAGGATGCTTTGTGAAGAAGTGATACCAGAGAAACTGAGGCTGTTTTGAAAGGGTGGAGCAGAAGTCTAGAGGGAGGGGACAGGAGTTGAGCTGAGGGGATATATCTCTCAAGCTTCAGATCTGGAGCCCAGTGGAGGCAGCCTCCCGCCAGAGAAGATTGGTTTCTGCCTTCTCCTGGGGGTGCAGGGGGGAGGCTTGCTCAGTTGGGGATGATCCGGGAAGGAGACTAAGTGGCACCCCTTGATCTCCCAATCCCACTCTGCTTTCATCTCAGAGGGAAAACCCAGAGGAAAAGAGGATCAAACGCAGAGCATTCTCATTGAATGCAAAGCTGGGGGCGGGGCAGAAGAGCCTGGGAGTCCCTCCGAGACTTGGCCACAAGGAGTTGGGGGTAGCAAGCTGTGAGAAGTATCATGGGGAAAGGGAGGGTGGGTGCCACCCAGGCTCATTGCTGGAAGGGCCCTACCAAGAGTGGGTAACCCTTGTGGCTTTAAGACAGATGGAGGGAGAAGGCAAACCTGGTACTTCCTCAGGCTCTGGCTGTTGGGGGGAAGAGCAGGGCGTTATAGAATCCTTGGCCAACTCTGAAGAGCAGCAAAAGGCTTTGGGATTTGATCTGCCCACTCTCAATTGCTCTTTTCTCAACTCTAAAATATTTCTCCCAGGTTTTAGGCTTAGTAGTGCTCAGTAGACGGTAGCTTTAGAGTCCCAGGCAGTGGAGTTATCTATGTGGGCCGTCTGGATCCCACTGTCCTCTGTCCCCCAGGTGAGGTTAATTAATTAGCATTTTTTTATTGAATTGGGAGAGGTGTGGAAAGCAAGAATGGGGAGACAACTTCATTTTTCCTTGGAATGCTTGCTTCCTCCACCACTTCCATAACCCCATGGATGGGAAGACTAAGGGGAAGAGTAGAGAAAACAACAAAGGAGTGGAGAAAAATGGGAGAGAGAAGACAAAAAGGTAGTGGGAGAGGGACTTTTCTCTAAAAGGTGAGACTTGGCAGAGGAACATGGAGAAGAAGGGAGGTGCAGGGCTGCCCTTTGCAGCTGGCTGTGGAAGAGGCTACAAGCTCTAGGGCAGGAAGCAGAGAAAGGGAGTTGAGCATAGACGGTTCTCACCTCCTGCCTTCAGCAAAGTGTGGAGAGACCCAGACCACCTGCCAGGCCTTAGCATACTTGCCGAATTCGAAAGGGTTCTATCCATTTTTCCCCTGAAGATCCAAGAGGGGTTTGTGGCAGCCCTCCAAAAGTCAGGTTCCACACCCCCTAGACCTGCAATAGGGGTTTGACTTCCGTTCCTAAATTTTTATCAGAGCCCCTGATCACTTGTGCTTGTAGGGCATTTTCAGTGACTTTTCTGTCTTCTCCTAACGCCATCCACTCTTGGAGCCAAGGACCACTGCCCCTGGCCAGGGCCTGAGGGAGGACCCTGTGAGTCAAACTGCTATGAGCCCCACCGTTCTGAGTGCTGGAGTGCTCCCAGTCCCTGCCCTAAATCCTTGGGTGAAAGCTAGCACCTCTCCCTGGTAGGGGCCTCCAGTGCTGCCAAA
The DNA here is from genome assembly GCA_963574655.1 of Perodicticus potto. Lineage (NCBI taxonomy): Eukaryota > Metazoa > Chordata > Mammalia > Primates > Lorisidae > Perodicticus > Perodicticus potto. The sequence continues at coordinate 6,066 of CAUYRH010067932.1, forward strand.
GCAAGGGACAAATTTACCAGTACCTCTTCACTTCAAAAATCTCTTTTGGGGAGAATTCGTTGACTCTCAACAAATACCTTAACATACGGGCAAGAAAAGAAAAAATATTACCATTCTTAGAACCTCTCCCCACCCAACATACCTGAAGTGCAGGCGAGGCCCAAGCAAACGGGATAGCGATCTCTTAAGCCAGGCTGTGGAAAGCTGAAGGCCATCTAGATGGGGAAGGGGAATAAAAAAATCTGCGAACACTGACTCAGCAGCTGAGGCGGGTCGTTAAAGAAAAAAAAAATAATAAGGTATTTATCTCTTGCCTCTTGAAGAAGAAAAACCGCAATGTTTGGTTCCCTGAAGGAAGAAGGCAGACGGGGTAGGGGGAGGGAGGAGAAAAGAGGAAAGGACAGCCCAGGCTCAAGCTCTCCAGTCAACCTGGGGAGGTGGGATGTGGGTTTTTTGGGGGTTCCACCCACCCTTCGGTAGCTTGTAAAAAGACTTTGGAGCTGTCTGAGGTTAGCTCCCAGGGGCGGTTGTAATAATATAGAGAGAATCGAGGCTTGTAAGCTGGCCTTCGCACTTCTGAAATGCAGTTATGGAGTCTTTCATCAGTTTAGATCAACGCCAAGTTAAGAAAACAAAAATCAAAATCGAAATCAAATGAAAGAAAAAAATCAAAAGCGAATTTAATTACCGAATCCCTGCTGCCCCTGCGGAACTCGCCGAGAGCGCTAAGCTCTCTTTTCTTTCTGCGGAATTCCATTTGCATCCCCTCTGCCTGGGTGTCTCTCTCTCTCAGTGTGTGTCTCTCTGTTTTCACACTCTCCTCCCCATTCGAGCGAGGCCCACACCTGGCGCATCACTGCCGAGCCATTAGCTGCGGGTCTCCTTTCATCTCCGCTGTGGCAGACGATTCTATTTATCCACTTGCGCTGGCCGAGTGGCGTCACCAGCGGTACTGTAATGACGATTGCAGCAGGAGGATGACAGCTTAGAAAGAAGAGGGCAATGGGGCTTCCTCCCAGAGGCGGTGCGGCACAGAGGAGCGCTCACATCACAAGGTGACCCTAGCTCCCCAACGCCACCGCCGCCGCCACCGTCGACAGCGCACTCTGGCTACTCCGCACCCGGCCAGTCGCCGGGCCTCTTTTTTCCCTTCTGGCAGCCAAGATCTATCCCGCCGCTGGGGACTCGGGGATCAGGGGGCTAGTAGCTCATTTGGGGCTTTCCCCCGCCCCCACCGGAGAGCCCCGGGATGGAGAGCCGAAAGGACATGGTCATGTTTCTGGATGGGGGTCAGCTTGGCACTCTGGTTGGCAAGAGGGTCTCCAATTTGTCCGAAGCCGTGGGTAGCCCGTCGTCCGAGCCGCCAGAGAAGATGGTGCCCCGTGGTTGCCTGAGCCCGCGGTCATGTCCTCCGGCCTCCCGGGAGCGCGGCGGGGGAGGCCCGGAGGAGGAGCCGGTCGATGGACTAGCGGGCAGCGCGGCGGGGCCGGGCACAGAGCCACGGGTAGCCGGGGCAGCCATGCTCGGCCCGGGACCCCCAGCGCCCTCCGCCGACAGCCTCTCCGGCCAAGGGCAACCCAGTAGCTCGGACACCGAGTCGGATTTCTATGAAGAAATCGAGGTGAGCTGCACCCCGGACTGCGCCACTGCGAACGCCGAGTACCAGCACAGCAAAGGTAGCCACCGCACCCCTCCGCTCCCGGGGCCTCCTACTGCGCCCAGCCTTCGTTTTGGCGCTGGCGGGGAGGAAGACATCCTTTTCCCCAGGGCAGGATGGCTGGGGGGACCCACCTGAACAACTCTCCCCTGCTGTCAGCGCCCTGGCAGGGGCTTCCTACTGTGTGCTGGCATTGGCGGGACTGAGGGTGACAGCTGTGCCTTGCGGGTGGGAGATGCAAGTCTTGGGCTCCAGGGAGTCAACGCGTACCCCATCCCCCCAGTGTTTTGTGGGAATGCTTCAACTGCAGGGGAAAGACACCTTCCCCAGGCTAGGGCAAGATCAAACGCCAGTCCCGGCAGTTTGTGGCTGGCGGGGTGTAAGACGCATCTAGGCGCGGAAGCCAGGAGTCCATAAAGGACCGTAAAATCTCGGCCCACTCGGGAAGCCCCAGTGCTGCAGCCCTCCGACCAGTTTGCACGTCGGTCAGAGGTCCAAATTACCTTGTCACTTCCCGGGCTGGCGGCGCCAGGTCGGAAATGGTCCCAATGGTCTAATTGCCTTTGGTCTCCGGTTGCATTTGAAAAGGCAGAGATCGGGTCCTCCCCCTTTCCCCTTCCCTTCCCAGTCCCAGTTCTCCACCCAAAGGAAAAGGAGCTGCAGGGGGCCGGAGCTCCACCCTCCTCAGAGGTAGGCCCAAAGCAAGGGAGATTTAACTAGGAAACCCCTCCCAGACCAAAGGCTAACGGGAGAGGGGGATGGATGACTCAGAAGGGAGTCTCCCCACCAGAGAGGAGTGAAAAACTGTGAGGAAGAGCCCACTAGCAGATACTCCTCCATAAAGCTGTGGGAGTGAGTGGAAAGCCTGGGAGGGAAGAAAGACGACCCCTTGGCCTTAGCAGCCAACACCATATAGAGTATCCACACCCACCTCTTACCGTCTTATTACTCACTCCACCCCAGACTCCCTACCATAACATACCCTCAGAACAGCCTATGCTTCACTCAAACACACAAAGGTAATAGGATATTCAAATATGAATTCCCATGCCACCCCTGCAAAACATGCAACTTAGTACACCTTCCCACACTCGTGCCGGCAGCCTGGCAAACAACAGCAAGGAAACTAAAATGTCAGCATCCTACAGTGCTCTAAGACCTGGAGGTTACAGCTGCTCCAGAACAAGGATGCATCTTAAGTAACTTGCCCACCTCTGCCAATGTTACCAGAAAGCTCAGAAAGGCTGCACTTCACCTGTGCCCCAGGGCATGTAGGGACGGTAGCTGGGAGTCTTTGTACCCATCTTGCCTTAGATGGACACCTCTCAAACAGCAGCCAGCCCAGACCTCCCTAAAGACCCGCACGTACCCATCCCACGGGCAAGCCCTTATCTTCCTTCAGGGGTTTCCCGGAGGCTGCAGCGCCCCCGAGAGGCAGTTACTAGAGAGGCTAAGGGAGATGGGTGTCTCTTTCCAACTTGCCCTATTCTGGGCCTTTAGTCCAAGTCAGCTGTTGTGTGTATCTCTTGTGCGTCTGTGTATGTGCACGTGTGTGCTCTGGGCTCCCTGAGCAGGGCCCGGCTCTGAGGCACTGGTCAGCAGTCCGAACGGCGGCAGCGGGGCCCCGAAGAGCAACGGTGGCGGCGGCGGCTCCCAAGGCACCCTGGCCTGTAGCGCCAGTGACCAGATGCGCCGTTACCGAACCGCCTTCACCCGGGAGCAGATTGCGCGGCTGGAGAAAGAATTCTACAGAGAGAACTACGTATCCAGGCCGCGGAGATGCGAGCTGGCGGCCGCTCTAAACCTCCCGGAAACTACCATCAAGGTATGGGGCGGTCGGGACTGGGCAGTCAGGTGTGCACCCATTTAGCAGGAAGTAAATATCAACTGCCTACTCCCTAAATCGGTGCCAGGAATATGAGTCCGGGCTTTTCCTGTTTAGAACGTGCAGATTTACCCTCCTAATCGTACCCTAGGCGGGCACTGCGGCCAGGCGGTTGACTACCTTCCTTGGATAGGAATAGGGTGCCTGTGTGGGTAGCAAGGGGTGATCCAAAAGAGAAGGATGGAAAGGAGTCACCTTTTTCAGTAAGCACTGCCTGCAGTCTAAACCCATCCATTCCTAGTCCTACTACTTGTAAACCCACAGAATGTTCTGGCAGCTCTGGGGGTCGTAGCCACGTGGGAAGAGAGAAGGAGGCTGGAGTGACTCCCCAATCTCCCTCGGAGGGATTCCAGCTCCGGGTGGTGGTGGTGGTGAGGCCTGCTTCCGCCCCAGTGGTGTCTGCTGTGGGGATTCTTTGCGCAACCAACATTGTCCCCTGCAGTGAGAGAGGATTCCTGGGCCCTGAAAACCTGACTTCAAACAGCTACCGATCTTGCCCCGCTCCTCTCCCCAGGTGTGGTTCCAGAACCGGCGCATGAAGGACAAGCGGCAGCGGCTGGCCATGACGTGGCCGCACCCGGCGGACCCCGCCTTCTACACGTACATGATGAGCCACGCGGCGGCCGCCGGCGGCCTGCCCTACCCCTTCCCTTCGCATCTGCCCCTACCCTACTACTCGCCTGTGGGCCTGGGCGCCGCGTCCGCCGCTTCGGCCACCGCCTCGCCCTTCAGCGGCCCCCTGCGCCCTCTCGACACATTCCGGGTGCTCTCGCAGCCCTACCCGCGCCCCGAACTGCTGTGCGCCTTCCGCCACCCGCCGCTCTACCCCGGCCCGGCGCACGGACTGGGCGCCTCGGCCGGCGGCCCCTGTTCCTGCCTCGCCTGCCACAGCGGCCCGGCCAACGGGCTGGCACCCCGCGCCGCCGCCACCTCGGACTTCACCTGTGCCTCCACCTCCCGCTCGGACTCCTTCCTCACCTTCGCGCCCTCTGTGCTTAGCAAGGCCTCCTCCGTCGCGCTGGACCAGAGGGAGGAGGTGCCCCTCACCAGATAAGGGGCTGCCCGCGGGCTGTCGACTCCAGGACGCCCGTGGTGCCCCCGGGGACTCAGCCAGCGCACCTCCTCGCCCCCAGGACACTGGGGCGGAAACGGGAGGGCCGAAAAGGACCAGCGAGACTCGGCCTCAAGGATCAGACGCCGGGAAGCAGCCTTGGCTGGCGCCTTTGGGGGCCAAGAATAGGGATGGGGAAGCAGAGGGTGAACCACCTTCCTCTGGTGTGGCCTCTCTTCATTACAGGACCCACCGCCCCTCGACTGGGTTGAGGCTGTGGCTCCAAAGCTAAACAAAAATTAGCAACAGCAACCAATATCTACAGTCCCCCAGCCCTCCACCGCCCCCACCTCACACTGCTTCCTGGAGCGGCCCCCTCCCTTGCCAAGGCCAAGCCCGAGCACTGGAAAGGAAAACTGCTGTCTCTCTGAACAAAATGCTGTGTATGCAGAGCAAGTAGAGATTAATCTTTGCCAGCTTTTACAAAGCATGGCAAGGGGACGGCAGCACCAGCCATTTGGGGAGAGAGTGAGAGAGATGATTTACTACTAGGGAGAATCCTGCCCCTTGGCGTGAAAGCTGGGGCCTCTCTCGCCTTCCTGGAGCATCAAGTACACAGCATCTTCTGGTTCACACATCTCCCAGCACCTATCTCTTTCCTCATTCTCAGCTTTGTGACACCTCACAACTTGTGGCTCCCTTCCTATCTCCACCCCTCCACCCACACCTCGTTTTCTGTTAAGTTCTGGCTGCAGGGGCTTCAGGCACCCCAGGGCCCCTCGGCAGCTTCTCTGAGGCTAGGCTGCTTTTCCCTGTGCCCAGCACGCACCCTGATTAGCAAGTGTGTGAGGAGGGTTTTTGAATGTTGAATGTATAATAATCGCCATTGGAGCCCAGAGCTGAGCTGTTAACAAGGCACCCAGGGAAGAGCTTAGGGAGAGGGAGCTTCACCTTCCCCTCTCCCTCCCTCCCTCGGTGTCTGGCAGCAAATTAGAAGCTGTTTTTATCCTTTGCCTGTTCACCTTTACTTCGTCAGGAACTTTCTAGCCCTACCCTTTGCTCTGGGCATTTTCCCTCTTTCATTTTCTTTCCAAGCTGACACTGGGGCTTGACTTTTTCACATGCCAGTGGGAGTCTTCTGCCTGGTGGGAACACTGTCTCTGCCCTTCACCAGGGTTTGGGAGCCACTCCCACATTCTTGCAGGCAGTTTTTGAGGAAGTGGAGAACTTGTAACCTCCAATGCAAGCTTCACCCTGATTGAGAGAGAGCAAGAGAGTGGTTCTTCCCAAAGGGAATAAATTTGGTTTGGTTTATGATTTTCCTTTAAAGCCCAAAGAATTTGCTGTTACAATTTGTTAACCATATTGCAATAAAACCTGGACATGATTCTCACTTTAGCATTTTAATTTTTTGAAAGCAGGTAGCACATTGACTCTAGCTGAATTGCTAGTTCAGCCATCATGGGCTTGTTAGGGAAAGAACCAATAGATGGACCCAAAGACAGGCTCCCAAGCCCTGACTGCTGTGTTGGGCCTTGGTAGGCTCCAAACAGATAACTGCCCAGAGATGGAGAAGACCGGCTCCCAGCTGCCCTGGGTGCATGTTTTCTTAATTCTGGGCATGCTGGAAGGCCTCCGTGGGTAAACTGTCCCTGCAGAGTGCTGACCCCACCTGGGCCCCACCCTTGTGACGGATGGATGGCTTCTTCTCAGGCTGCTCTAGTCATTTGAGGAAGGGGACTGGACTGTAGTCTGTGTGGCCTTCTTCCACCCCAACCTAAGGTGGAGGCAGACAGAGCAGACGTGGAGCTTGAGCAGAGAGCTGGGTTTGCTCATTAAGCTGGTCTGCATCTGAGGGTAGAGGAAGAGAGTGGAGAATTCCTGGATTAGGATCATCTTGGTCTGAGTTGTCCTCAGACTGGAAGTCATTTTGAGGATGGGACTCTGGGCATTCATGATAAGGGGACAGGTGGACAGTGCTCAGCAATGTCCCACCTCCAACACACACAGGAGAATCAAGCATAGTTGGGAATCCTGCTCAAGCAGGAGAAAGATGGGTGCTTTCAGGGAGGCGAGGAGGCTCTGGATTGCATGGACACCCAGAGTCCTCTGCTGGTGCCAGCTTGCGAGGGGGGGGCTCCTTAACCAGCCTCTCCATCCCTCCCCTTCACACTACACCCTCCCTCACACAATGGCTGGTCTCCTCCCAAGCAAAGCCTCCGGGTGAGGCTTCCAGCATTGTCCCCGCCCCTCCCCCCAGGCCAGCAGAGCTCTCTTAGCAGCCAGGAGCTCCCGAGTGCCAAATCTGGGCAAATTTTGCCGTTGCTCCGCATCGGGCAGAGATTGCTTGCGACAGGTAAATGGGCTGCGGGTTGCCTTAATGCCAGGCGTATTTTCAGTTAATAGGGAGGGAAAATGAGGTGTCTGCAGCGATATTGGAAAGTACAAGATCGATGATCCAGCCTCGTGTCCAATCAGCAGCCTTTAATTGACTGTATTTTCTGGGTAATTGAGCCTCTCTTCCTCCAAATTGAAGTGGAAGATATAACAATACATCTTGCCAGGAGGAATTACTCATTACTTCATAATGAAATTTCCCTTTTGCCAAGGTTTGTGGTTTGGTGCTAGGGACCGCTTCTCCCCCCACCCTTCACGCTTAGCCCACCTGCATCACGCAACCCTACCAGCTAGACACACCTCATTTGGGCAGGTAGGAGAGAGCAGGAGGCTATCGTGATGAAATGCTGCCACCCCACAGCCCCAACCACTATCTGTAAAACAAGAAAGCTAGTCCAGGCCATGGGCCTAATAGGATGTTTCGTTTTTCAGCTTTCTGAACACCTCCACTTAGCTTTGCCTCATCTCTGTTCCATTTTGCAGGTAGGAAAACAGAGGCTCTGAGTCTCACCCAGCTGCATAGTGTCAGTGGTCCAGGTAGCTATGAGTGCCAGGCTCCTGCTTCCTCCTCCTTAGCACACTTTTGGGGCCCAGAGTCTGTGGTCACCATCAGCCATCAGCGAAGCCTGACACCTCACTCCTGGCTCACACTTTCTCACCCATTGCCAGTCCAGTGCCGGTCCAGCACCCAGCCCAGGTTCGAGTTTGCCCAGCTAGGCAAGGTTGCCGCCCCACAGCCGGAGTATGCGCCAGGCCCCCAGCCGTCCTGGCTTGTTAGCGTATGATTGATTGCCTTATTAAAGCGTGTTCTTGTAAGTGTGACCAAACTGATTGCATTGCATATGTTTGGGATAATGCTCATTTTAAACAACAGGATAAAGAGGATGAGCTCAGCAGAGCCTCCAAGATGAAAATGATTCTGGCCAGCAGCTTCCTAACTCTGGCATTAAATTGCCCAGTTACAAAGCAAATTATTTGGGTTGCTCCATCTTTGTTGTCACCATTTTCTCCCCATGGCCTACAGTTTGATCCCGTCCTCCGACAAGGTATGCCCTGCAAATGGTTTCTCTAGTGATGATATCTGCCCCACCCTCCTAGTCTTGAACCCTGCATTCACACACACATCCATACGAAGTCCTCCCTCAGCCGAGGCCGAGGGGAAAGAGATTCAGAATGCACCCTCCTCGCACACTTGGCTTACCAGGGGCTCATGGCCCTAGACAGTCACCTCAAATGGGTGTTTAGGTCCTTGCTATAAGTCCTGTGTCCCTCCACCCCACCTCTAGCCCTTTTGCTGAAGTTTAAAAGATTCTTTTGTTCCCCAGGCTTCTCCCGCTCGGTTGCTTCCATTATTCCCCAGGGGAGGAAACATCAGCCACCATATGTCTGCTGGAGAGCATGAGTGTCAGGGTGGACAGTTGTTGAAGATGTCTGGTTGTAAGACATTCTCCAAGTGGGAAGAGTTTTGCCTTCTTAGCATTCTCTCTGTATATGGTCATCCTAGACTGGGATAGGGAGGAGTGGGAGTCACTGGGGGAGGAGGGAAGGAAAGGAGGTTGGAGTAAAAAATTAAATTGGCATTTCTTCTAATTATCTTCCCTTGCCCTCCCCCCATCATTCGTTGTGTCAGAGTTCTTTCTGTATTGGTTCCCTAACAAAGAAATCCTCATCCAGCCTCCACCTACTTCTGTCGATATGCACAAGAGCCAAACTGCTCGCAGATTGAATTTCCTAAAGGACACCTTTGGGATATGCTGGAATTCTGATTTGTTCAACATGATGACAATCATCAGGACAAATCAGAAACGATGCCACTCTTCAGGGCGTCATTTGTAAGTGCAGTCATACGGATTCGTTAGCAGGACCCAGCTAAAACTCGCAGGGCTAAGTGACTAGATTCAAACGACAAATTTCTTCCATCACTCAGCTCCCCCCAAGCTCTGCAGGGGCAGACATGTCAGACTGCATTAAGGTGAAACTAAGGCCCAGTTCACCGTTTGTGCAAGCTTGAGGGATCCCCGAAACATTGGCGCTGAGGAAAAAAAACTCAATCACAAAACGCATCCCACTGTCTATTAATACAAAGCAAACAGAAACAAAGTTATTTGCAAAATCACCTTCTCAGCAAATAAGTATGTGATATTTGGAGCAGGAGAGAAAGAGAGAAAGATTGCCACTTAAAAATAACATGAAAGCATTAAGTAATTATTTAAAACAAGGCTGTTTAGAAAAATATTTGTATTTATTGCAGCTGCTCAATTGGCCTCGTTAAAGTCAGCAAGCATTTAAATTGTGTTACAATCTCATTTAAATCCTGCTCCGTTCCAGCAGACTGAAGAGCTTGAATAGACCAATCACTTCATAATGATGATGAATGAGAAATTAATTCAGATACAAGCAAGACAATTTAGGCCTTCATCTGTTTAAATAGCCTTCCAATATTATTCGCGATCGCGGGTCACAGATTGAATCAATTGTCCAATCTTGTGAAAGTCATATCCTTGCATCTTCATTGAGATTATTTATAGCGCAGTGAGGGCTGGTGAAAGGTATACGCTGTTAACAGGGACAATTACTTAAAGGGAAGCGTTTATAAAATGGAAAACAAATGCCGAGGTTGGTAACAAATAGGATCAAAAACAGCCATTCCAATCTGTCTTCTCCGGGGAAAGGAGCGGCGCAGCCTCAGTATGAGGGGCTCTTCTGGCTTCCCCAGGGCCCAGGTGAAGCCGAGTCTCCAGGGCGCACCAAGTCTTGCTCGTGGCTGTGACTGCAGCGGCGACCCGGCCGGCCTCGCCCTCGCGGGCTTCAGGTTCCCATCTCCCCCGCGCAGGCATCAGCCGGGTGTGGCCCAAGCTGGACATCCAGAGGAGCAGTGGCCTACAGACGCCAACCCCCAAGGGGTCCCAGTTTGTGCCCTGGTCTCCATCCCTCTCTGGGGCCCGACGTCCACTCCCAGGTGACAACAGGGCTCTAGGGCATTGTCGGGGAGCTCTGTAGGCCTCGATGTACGCCCAGGGCAGAGGTTGTTGGAGGCTTCTGGACTCTAGACGTTCAGCCTCTTCTTAAATTTGGCTTCCTCCGAAGCCGACGACAGGAAAGACACCCATTTCCATAGGTCTCCTCGCCCGAGTCCCTTTAATGGCTGGCTCTTCTGCGTGCCCTCGGGCCTGTGAACAGCGTCATTTTCTCCCAAAGAGGAATCCTTTCTTTCCCCCCATCGAAGCGTTCCTTTTATACTCAGAAGTAACTCCTCCGGGTGAGGTCCGCTACCCTTCCCTGGGCCCTCTCCAGGACCCAGTACAATTGAGTTAACCACTAGGATTTTAAGGCGACAGGTGCCTCTCTGAGGTGACTATTTCCCTTCCCTCAGAGGGTTTAGGGTAAGACCAGAACCTGCGCGAAGGGAGGTGGGGCGGTTTCTCCCGAAACAGGCGCGCTTGGGTTCAACTGTTGCCGCGTCTACACCGACTCTGCGTGCGCGCGGGGCCCAGGAGAGAGAGCCGTCTAGGCGGCGCTCTTCGGAGAAGTAAGGGAGGTGAACTCAGAACAGAGGAGCGGGAAAGATCGTTTGATATGCCGTGTCTGGAAGAAACAAGTGGGAGAGGCGGACTCCGAGGTAGAGGAGTTTACGCGGTACAGCACGCGGTCTACTCCTGTCCGCGTTGAGGTGCTTTTTGCTTTTTTCCTCTGTATTTCTGTGTATGTAACAAAAGCCCAACTAACGGATTCCTGGTGCTCTGAGGACCCACTCCCGGGAGCGACTTTGATGTATAGCTGTCCAATTAGTGCCTTTAATTGGTGTCCTCGGGGACGGGCAAGCCCGGAGCTGGGACACAGCCTGCTCTCGCCTCTCCTGCACACTGGAAAGGTACAATTTATAACGCACTGTAATAACCCCTCGGGAGAGGGAGAGCGAGCGAGGGAGGCAGGAAGAGAGCGAGAGCGGCAGCTCGGTCTCGCAGAGGACGAGTCCTGCAGCCTCGGGGGTCGTGGGTAAGGGGCCCGACCACCCGGGTTATGCTCAGTGTCTGTGAAGGAGGGTTCTGGGCGGCTGAGTCGCTGAGGATTGTGAATTTGCTCACGGAAAGGCCAAGGGAGCTCATATTGTCTGTACAAACCCACCCCATGTGGTCTACCACCTCGTTAATAATGGCTGTTTGTTAACAAGGATGCGGAGGTTAAATAACCCGGGTGGAAGATTAAACACGTCTTATCAAGGCGCTAGGAGCCGCGCCGCGCAGAGACCTGCGCTGGAACCGCCTGGCTCCCCGGGGCCTGGAAGCAGGTGGGAATAAACAGCCTGCCAGGAGCCCCGGGGTGGAGGAGGAGGGAAGGGCTAGGCCCTCTCTTCAGGGTGTTCGGCCATAAAGTCAGCACTCGTCCAGCTCCTTGACATGTTAAACGGAAAATCCATACAGAAGGCAGCTCCAGCGAGTTGTGGATGTCAAATCCTTGAAGCAGCATCAGGGGTCTGGATTAAAGGCCCTCTTTTGAGGAGGGGTTGCCCTCCGCTGTCTCCCATGCCTTACAAGTCCCAGATTTGTAAGTAAGGGGCATTTTTGGAAAGCAGAAGATGTGGCTTCTACCTTAGGCTCTCTCCCTTTATTACATTATTTATTTTCCCAGCTTCATCTTTCTACTATTTAAGATAGGCATTGAGGCTTGATGTAGGTGATGTATAGTGTTTCTTTTTTCTTTCCTCCAGCTTCCCACCAGAGTTAGGGAACTGAGCACACGGTCATTGCCAGATGCTCTGTCTCCATCCAACCTTGCAGAGGTCAGTCAGCGAGGGCCTTATTTAGCAAATATTTGAGGGTGCCTCTCTGTTTTGTTGTGTGGCCAATAGCACAACCTGCCAGTCATTGGCCAGTGTGTTATTTTTTAACCACGAGAGCAGACCGTTGATTTGTCTTTCCCTGTCATTTCCACATGTAATGTTTTGTAAAGGAAGACAAGGGAGAAGGAACTTGAGGGAAAGAGTAGAATAGGATGGGTGTGTGTGTAAAAAAACAAAGAAGGGCAAAGTAATTAATAAAAACAGCAAAAAACTTATCAAGATGGCAAGGAAGTCAGTGAGGATAAATAATGCAAAAGAATCTCCTTAGTAGAGAGACTGTACTTGAGAGCAGAGAGAAGGTCCCCTCCTGAAGTCCTGGTGCTCTGACAGTGAACAAATGGGTAAGGGTCCCAGAATTGGACCAGGAGGCCCATCCCTCTTGCATCTAGTATTGCCCATTTTCTATTTGCATATTGATTCAGTGTTGGAATTTCCCTCTTCAGGGGGAAACACATCATCTTGTGAATCTTCCACACTGGAAACTTAGCTGCAAGGCTGGGTCTCTTCAAGCGTGGGCTGGTGGACATCTGGCCTCAAGGAAGGGAGTAATAGGGAACTCCACTGAGCTTTCCTTCAGATTGGCAGAAATCCTTCAGATTTCTCTGCCTTACAGAGACCAGATTTGCAGTGCTGGGTAGTAAGATTGAACAGCTAACAGTTACTGAATGCTTGCCACACACCATTCACTGTTCTGTGTGCTTTCCATGCATTATTTCATTTAATTCTCATAATAAACCATTAAGGTGAGTACTATTACACTTGTCACCTTATAGATGAGGAAACCGAAACACAGAGAGTTAGAAGTCTGTGTCACTCAGTAGAATATTAGAGATAGTTTGACTTCGGAGTTTACACTTACCATTCTTCTGAAGTTGAATTTATAGTGTAGTGTTGTAGCTAAAAGCAAACTGAGAATATGTTTCTCCATGAGTTGCTAGTATCGAAAGCGGGTTCTAGGGGCCAGACATGGTGGCTCACGCCTGTAATCCTAGCACTCTGAGAGTCTGAGATGGGTGGATTGCCTGAGCTCATGAGCTCTAGACCAGCTTGAGCCAGACCGAGACCTCATCTCTAAAAATATCTGGGTGTTGTGGCAGGCACCTATAGTCCCAGCTACTCGGGAGGCTGAGGCAAGAGAATCACTTGAGCCCAAGAGTTTGAGGTTGCTGTGAGCTTTGACATCTTCACCCTCTACAGAGGGTGACAAAGTGAGACACTGTCTCAGACAAAACAAAACAAAACTGGGTATTAGGTCAAGACTAGTGTAGGAGGCAGGATGTGTCTATTTTTAAAGGATTCTATTCTGCTTTCCAAAATACAGTAAACTGTTTCTTTGGTGGATGTTCAATGATCAGTTTAGCCCAATGGATGATTCAACAAATATTTATTTAGCACCTACTATATGGCTAATACCAGCCATAGGTTTACAAAATCTTTTTTTACCTCCAACTTGGAGTTGGTGTGGCTTGGATTGTGTTTGGATCTTCTTACAACTAATTCGTGCTTTGGTTGAAAAGAACTCATTAATGGTAACAGCTGTGGTCAGGGCAATACTATAGTAGAAATAAGCTTGCTTTGGCAGGGAACCTGCTAAAGAGAGCTTGATACAACATTCTATTTGGCCAGGAGTGGTGGCTCATGTCTGTAATCCTAGCACTTTGGGAGACTGAGACAGGAAGGTCACTTGAGGCCAGGAGTTCGAGACCAGCCTGAGAAAGAGCGACACCATTTCTACAAAAAAATTTTAAAAATCGGCCAGATGTGGTGTCTTGCACCTGTAGTCCCAGCTACTTGGGAGGCTAAAGCAGGA
>CAUYRH010067938.1:0-19165 GCA_963574655.1 Perodicticus potto
GCTGCAACCAAAAAATGGCTGGGCGTTGTGGCGGGCGCCTGTAGTCCCAGCTACTTGGGAGGTGGAGGCAGGAGACTCGCTTGAGCCCAGGAGTTGGAGGTTGCTGTGAGCTGTAATGCCATGGCACTCTATCCAGGGTGACGGCTTGAGGCTCTGTCTCAAAAAAAAAAAAAAAAAAAAACCCAAAACCTTCTGCAATGACAAGTTCAAGGAAAATGTTAGAAGGAAAAGAAAGTTGGGCCATTATCTACATCACTAATAAGCCTAGTTCCAAGTCCGATTATTTTTCCTTCTATGATTTCAAACCCATAACTTGCTTTAAAATCACAAGATGAAATTATTTTCATTATTTTCAAATGCATGTGTTAATAAGGAAGACATTAATATCTTATTTACAAAAAAAATTCCAAAAACATCTCTTCCTATGGGATCAGCTATAGAAAGGTTTGTAAATGTGTGCTTTTTTTTTCTTATTTTTTAAACATTTTTCAGTGTTAAAATATCAAACCATGTGGTCAGGTTGAATAATTTTTTTTTGTTTTCATTTTTCAAAATCTTGGAGATATTAAGAATAGAATTTAATACATTATGTTGTACCAAATGACACTGCTTTTAATGAACACTAGCACATAAAATTAGTTCCTGTGGGTCATGGTCAGCCAGGTACTTCTTTTTTAACTATCTCTTCTTTTATAAATTATATTAAATGTCACACTTCCATATTTAAAGAATTACCAAAAAAAAAAAGAGCCCCATGCCAAATGAAATAAAGGTGTCTCTGGATCCCCTTTATATATCATTGTCTTGAGGAAAAGTATTATTTGAGCTGTGAGCTGAGCCAGCTCCTTTTCCCATGGAATATCATTTTTTATTTGAAAGAATGAATAAATTTTGACTTGGGAGTTTTGCATTTGCTAAAAATATGAACAAAGTTCTTCTGCTACGTCAAGGAAAACAACTGATAGTGATAAAATTTGACCTTTCAAGTGAAAATTGGAATTACAGAAAATTTTTATCTGCTACCCTGAACTTGATACTACTTTAATGACTTTTCTGAGATAAATGATGATATTAACAAATGTAAGTTTTTGATATTGTATAAAATGTATAAACACCTGGAAAACCAACATAACTCAATGACCCAGTATTTTCCAAATGGCAATGCATGAAGTTACAGAATCATGCATAGTTGAAATATCCATTTAAAGTCTAAGACAGACCAATGGAGTTCAAAGTAACAGAACAAGAAGTGATTACTGACAGATTTCAGATTCCTCATTTCAAGTAACCTTTAGGAAATTACTATTTGTCTAGTTTTGGTATAGTATCAAAGTGGAATATCCACAAATTTCTGAAAGGCAATTAAAACATTCTTTTCTTTCTCAACTGACTATTTATATAAGCCCATCTTTTCTTCATATATTTCAACCAGAACAACCTATTACCACAGATTGAGTGCAGAAGCATTATGAGAATCCATTTTTGTCATATGAAGTTATACATTACAGAGATTTGCAGAAATATAAAACAATGCCCATTCTTCTAAATTTGTTTTGAACATTTTTAATAATAGTGTCATTAACATATAATTTTTATTATTTCTGAAATCAATTAAAGGTTTTTCTTAAAAAACTATTTTAATTTCTTTTTTTTAAACTATTTTAATTTCAAATATAATAAATATCCATAGATATAACCCACATAAATAAGAGCTCTTTAAAGTCTTCAGTAATTTTAAAAGTGTAAAGAGGTCCTGAGTCCAAAAAACTTGAGAACCATATATCTAATCTTTTAGTTATAACCTTTACTTTGCAACAGAATCTCATACACACATGCATATAGACTAAGATAAATGTATTAATACGTATGTCTGGGCTCCATGTTAATTACATGGAATAAAATTTCGGCAGACAGGGAGGCGCCTGTGGCTCATCGAGTAGGGCTGCCAGCCCCACATACCGAAGGTGGTGGGTTCAAACCCGGCCTCGGCTGAACTGCAAAAAAAACCCCAGAAAAATAGCTGGGCGTTGTGGCAGGTGCCTGTAGTCCCAGCTACTCAGGAGGCTGAGATAAGAGAATCGGCCTAAGCCCAGGAGTTGGAGGTTGCTGTGAGCTGTGTGATGCCACGGCACTCTACCGAGGGTGATAAAGTAAGACTCTGTCTCTACAAAAAAAAAAAAAAAAAAAATCTGCAGACATCTCTTATATAAGGTTTCACTGGCGGCTCGGCACCGGTGGCTCAACGGGCTAAGGCGCCAGCCATGTACACCTGAGCTGGCGGGTTCGAATCCAGCCAGGGCCCGCCAAACAATGATGGCTGCAACCAAAAAATGGCCAGGCGTTGTGGCGGGTGCCTGTAGTCCCAGCTACTTGGGAGGCGGAGGCAGGAGACTCGCTTGAGCCCAGGAATTGGAGGTTGCTGTAAGCTGTGATGCCACAGCACTCTATCCAGGGTGACAGTTTGAGGCTCTGTCTCAAAAAAAAAAAAAACAAAGGTTTCACTGGTGAGACCATTGATCTGACTTAGTGCTTTAATGAAAAACTATTTTATCATTGCATGGAATTTCCCTCAATTTATATTAAAGCTTTTTTTCATTCTCTTCATTTATTTCTCAAAAGTACTCTCTTTAGTAATAATATCTTTAACTTTTTTCTTTTCCAGTTACAAAATGCTAGTCCTTCATTGTTACTGATTTCCCTGCTTCTGAGAGAGAACACAGAACATAATAACTGCCAAACCGTGTGAAAAATCCGAAAGTTTTATTTGCTTCTATTTTCTCTTTCTTTTTTCCTTCTAAATTATGATAAACTCTCTACGGTTTAAATTTTATGTATAGTCTCTAAATTTTATGTAGAGTATTGATTTGAAAAGGATTTCAACTGTCTTAAAAATCTTATTTATTTGGGAATGACTGCCAAATTAGAGGTCTTTTGTCAGTTTCAAAGAGCTAGGTAAGCTTCAACTTTGACAATGAAATGTTAATAAGTGCTTTGAAGGCTAAAATGATGAAAACCTGAAGCTGTCAACTTGCATTTAAGGCAACTCTTGAAAACGTAAAAGTGTGCTAAGTTATCTTAAATATGATAAATGTAAAATGCTTTATTGTAAAATGCATTATCAATAGATTTTACTAAGAAAGAAATTACATTAATCCTTAATATGGCTCAATTATTAAAATTTTAAAGAAATTCACACAGATCTCATTGTACTAAGTATACTGCTATTTCAAATTCATATGTTGAATTACTGTCAAATTATATGTAATTTACACTATCATATAAGTATAAATCCTTTCTTTTTTTATTTATTGTTGTTCCTATGAAAGGAAAAAAACTATTTCAATGTGTACAGAAGTATCACAGAAGTGATACTTAAAGAAAGTATGACAGCACTTATTTAAGCAAACATCAGAGAACTAAGCTGCATTAAAGGATCTTTTATTTTTCTATATTACAAAATTCAATGTCATCTGTTTTTTTATTCAGTAAATTGGAACTTTTCATTCTTTTAACTTTTTTTTTTTGAGACAGAATCAGTAGAGCACTGTTGCGTCATAGCTCACAGCAACCTCAAACTCTTGGGCTCAAGTGATTCTCCTGCCTCCGCCTCTCAAGTAGCTGGGACTGCAGGTGCCGTTCACAATGCCTGGCTGTTTTTAGACGATTAGAGATGAGGTCTTGCTCTGGCTCAGGCTGGTCTTGAACTCCTGAGCTCAGGTAATCCACCAGTGTTGGCCTGTCAGAGTGTTAGGATCACTCCAAACTATAACCAAACACTAGCATATCAATCTACAGAAATTTTCTTGAGTCTTAACACCAGACCAAATGTTAAAGATTCATTATTATTTAAGTATCCTGTTTTAGAAAGAAAAAATAATTTTTTCTTTTAAAAAGTTTTGTATGAAATTAAAATTATATTATAATCTAATATCATTGTTATTTTTAAAAAATAAAACACATGGGAAAAAACCCACCTGATTAGAGTAACCCTGCTTCTAAACAAAAGCATTTTCATATTCATTAATGGGAGGAGCTTTACCTGTAAGGGGACAGAGAGAATTCACTGTTCACATTGAGATATGTGGTAATTAGAAATGTTGTAACCATAAGATAGCAAAATAGTTGTTTAAATAATAGTTTCAGTTCTGCCCCCCTCCCAGTGCTTTGAGAAATTATAAAAATAATTTTTTTTTTGCTTTTTTGAGACAGAGTCTCACTCTGTCGCCCTGGGTGGAATGCTGTAGTGTCATAGCTCACAGCAACCTCAGACTCTTGGGCTCAAACAATCCTCTTGCCTCAGCCTCCCTAGTATCTGGGACTAACAGGTATTCACCCAACACCTGGCTATTTTTTAGAGACCGGGTCTTGCTCTTGCTCAGGGTGGTCTCGAACTCCTGAGCTCAAGCAATCCACCAGTGTTGGCCTCTCAGAGTGCTAGGATTAAAGGTATGAGCCACATGGCACCTGGCCTTGAAAATTCTGTCCTCTCAAAATATTAATTCAGAATGGGCAACTACAAAATGTAGAGAAGTTTGAGTATGATTACATACAAGGTAAAGTACAAACTTTCTATATTCAATAAATTCAGAAAAATCTGGCCAGGTGCAGTGGTTCACACTTGTAATCCTAGCACTTTGGGAGGCTAAGGTGGTGGACTGCTTGAGCTCAGGAGTTTGAGACCAGCCTGAGCAAGAGCAAGAACTATCCCCCCTACCTGTCTCTACTAAAAACAGAAAAATTAAAAAATTAGCCAAGCATTGTGGCACATGTCTACAAGCCCAGCTATTTGGGAGGCTGAGGCAAGAGCATTGCTCGAGCCCAAGAGTCTATGGTTACAGTGAGCTATGATGATACCATGGCACTCAACCCCAGGTGGCAGAGTGAGACTCTGTCAAAAAAAAAAAAAAAAAGGAAAAGAAAAATCTTTCATCTAAAAGTTTTGCATATTTTAATGACACAAATTACTCAAAAAAAAAGCTGCATATGCTTGTAATTAATTCCTTAAACATAATTAATTTATAAACTTCAATTTTTTATTAGTTATCTTTATTTCTTTTTTTTTATTTTTTATTTTTATTTATTTATTTATTTTTTTTGAGACAGAGCCTCAAGCTTTCACCCTGGATAGAGTGCTGTGGCATCATAGCTCACAGCAACCTCCAATTCCTGGGCTCAAGAGAGTCTCTTGCCTCCGCCTCCCAAGTAGCTGGGACTATAGGCACCGCCACAACACCCAGCCATTTTTTGGTTGCAGCCGTCGTTGTTTGGCGGGCCCGAGCTGGATTCGAACCTGCCAGCTCAGGTGTTCGTGGCTGCCGCCTTAGCCCGCTGAGCCACAGGCGCCGAGCCAGTTATCTTTATTTCTAAAGAAATGTTGACTTTTAGAGCATTAAGTATTCTGGAAATGGGGGGGTTGTTTATTTGTTTAAAAAGAAAAAGCCATTTTTGCAATAAAAAAGATTCAGAATTTACAAAGTCTATTAAAATGATTCTAGCCTAATCCTAATAGGAACTAAGCAAAAGAACGTTTAATGTTTTTTTAAAAAAAGATTATTTAAGGAAGAGTTTTTAAAACATAGGCAGAATGCCAGAAAAAGAGCACTGATTACCATCACTAAAGAACAAGATGTCTTGGCAAAAAGAATTTCTCTTTCTATACTATAGTTTCTTAATTTTTTTAAAAATGAGAATAATCCTCAAGTTTCTTTTTTATAATCTGGGTATGAAAGGCGAAAGTTAGCTACATGAGAAGATCCATGAGTGTTTTGTTCATTACCAGGCACAATAGTCCAATTTTATTGCTCAATAAATATTGGCAGGGATGTCCAACCTTTTGGCTTCCCTGGGCCACTTTAGAAGAAGAGGAGTTAAATCGGGCCCCACATTAAATACACAAACCTTAAAGAAAACTGATGAACAAAATAAAGATCTGTGTATAATTTTTTGTGATATCTACCACCACAGATGAGCAAAATGGGCTGCAAATAATCCACATGCAGCACATGGGCCACAGGTTGGACTCCCATGAAAGCATCAATAAATTAAAAAAATATTAAGGAACTGGCTAAGTAACTATGACATTTAAAATGATAAAGCATATTTACATGGAAAGGGTACTGATAACCCCCTAATACTCAATAAAGCAATTAAAAAGTAGTGTATATCAAAGAGACATTTCTTGTCCTCCAAGACCATGCATTTCTTTAATACGAGGAAAAAAATCTCAAATTTATTAAATAATGTTCATTTTTTAATTTCATAACAGTTTTAGGTAGTATGACTGGACTTGCTAACAAATATCACCTATATGTTGGTATAACATGATGAGTTCATCAGTACAGATGAAACATTTCTGTAATTTTCTACTACTCTGATACTCTGTATTCTCCTCTCCCCACCACTATTCCCAGTCTTCCTAGCCTTGAGAAACACTAAATTTCCAGAAAGTGGTCAATAAACCATTCAGAGTTCTAAAATTAAATCATAAAAAAAAGACTTTTGAGCCTCTGAGGACTGCTTGCTTAGAGAGCAATTCCAGATCACTAGAGGGTTTACACAAGGTACATCAAAATCAGTTACTAAAATTAGTATGTACATGATTCAATCTTTTCTTAAAACATAAGAGTGAAGTCAAGGTTCTATCCATATTAACACTCCTCAATCACTTATCCCAATAGGTTTTTCTAAGGGCAACAGGAGAAAAGTTATAACCATTTCTCCAGAAATTTTACATAAGCAATAATCCACCCATGTGAGGCTGTTACATAAGAGCACATTACTCTTCATCTAGCACTGGGCAGAGAACTCTAGTCTATAGGACTGTCGAGTGGGATGCACCTACAGGGTTTTAAGAATTGCAGGGAGAGAAATCTAAATGCTGAAATGCCGTTGCATAAGGAATTCTGGAATCATATCATTGCCACAATTTTCCCATTTGAGTGAGACTGGGAGAAGGGAGAAGCAGAAATGGTAGTTCTTCTCACCGGGGTTACCTGGTACCATGTGGTATAGTACAGGATACTCTATTTTTTCCCAACTGTGACCACAAGTTAATACCGGCTGTGAGACCTATTCCAGGCCAGGTAGGAAGGGTACAGCAGGTGTAGCCAATGATTAAAGGAGGGCAGGCTGCCTTCTGGCTGGCTGAGTGCTTTTGGCTCAGGACCAAGATCCCAGCAGAGCAAAATGGCTCTTCCTCCAGGTATCTGGGAATCCTCCCTCATTGTGTACTCAAATTTATTAAAGTATTTATTATTAATTAAAAGGTAAAGAGTTCCTAATGACAGGATTAAAACCCTCAAAAAGTTACGTTGTCTTGCAATTACTACTATATAATTCCTTTGTTGTTCGTATTTCCCAAAGAAGCATGACCTGAGAAATTTTACATTCAAAAATCAGAGATAAGGAAGGTCAATATTTATAGATAATTAGAGTATATATTTATGATAAATCAAAAGAATAAAGATAAAGGGAAGGAGTATACCAAATGTGAAAAAGTAAAACATTAAATGTCACCTGTCATATAAGCAATTTAAAAAATGTGTGTCCTGATAGAATCTAATTAATGGCTACCCTGGGGACAGGGGTTGGGGAGGGATATTCTACAAAGGAAATAGGGGAACTTTCTGGGGTAATAAAATGTTCTATATTTTGATTGTAGTCTTGGTTACATAGGCATATGCATTTGTCAAAACTCATTAACTGTACATGGAACTGTGTGCATTTTACTATATGTAAATTATACCTCAATAAAGTTGACTTTTTAAAAATTTTTGGAAATGGGCTGGGTGTGGTGGCTCACACCTGTAGTCCTACTGCTGCCGGAGGCTGAGGCAGGTGGATTGCCTGAGCTCAGAGGTTTGAGACCGTCCTGAGCTGGAATGAGCCAGAGTGAGACCCTGTCTCTACCAAACAAACAAACAAACAAACAAAAAAAAACGCCGGGCATTGTGGCGGGTGCCTGTAGTCCCAGCTGCTTGGGACGCAAAGGGCAAGAGGATTGCTAAAGGAAGAAAAGGAAAAAAAAACAAAAAACTTCAAACTAAGATGAAAGCCAGTTGAAATTGAAAGCAAAATTAAAAAAAAAAATTCTTGGAAATGTGAAGTTAAGGGCTCATTTGTAGAGTTTCAACATATAAGGAAAAAGAGAAGTTTCTCAAAGGAGAGTGGACTACAGCTTTTTTCTTCCTATGAATTTGGGAAGGAGCTCAAAGCCATTCTAAAGTTAATGAACAAACTATACCCAGAACAAGGATCCCTTCCTGTTAAGTGGGTGAAAGAGAGGTGTAAATCTATCAAGAAGGTGCTAAACAATCTGCTGCTTGTATAAACGCTGCTATTTCTGGAGGGAAATTTTACAGTAAAGATGACCTTTTACCAAATATTGCTGGTAAATAAGGACAAGGTGCAGTAACTTAGAAATTATCAAGGAAAATGTTTCAGTTGGCTGAGACGTAAAATTTAAGAATGTAAATTGGGTCATCAGCAAACCTACAGCATGTAGTGTATTTTTCCCCAAATGGTTTTAGAATCTAAGAAAGTACAGGACAATAGGGCTGATTCGTTTAAGTTGCTGACAAACCACAGGGAAAATAATGCAGCAGCACACTTAAAAGGAGACACACTAACAAGGGCATTAGTGGCCATCTCAGATGTCTGTAATTTCTTGTTAAAAGAATCTGATTATTGCAATACAATGTTTAGGTCTGAACATTTTTGACTAGTTGTAGTAACCCGAAGGAGGCCCCAAAAGAGCAAAGGACTAATTTATGAGGCCATATAAAAATAATTATGTCCTCATAACTTATAGGGACAGGGCTGTGACTCTCTAATCTCTGAGGGATACAAATATTAGGGAAAAAGAGAAAAGGCTCCAAATGAAAAGGAAAATACAATGTGGAGCAAAAAGTACAGGATGGAAATGATATATCCTAATCTTTAAGCATAAAGAGGGGGCAGAGCAAAACATCTGAACAGAAACCTTCAGCAACTGTCCCTCTGCATCGATTTCAAATCCGTGACTATCAAAGCCAACTAGCACCTTCAGAAGAACCAAAAAGTCAGGTGAGTGATCCATACTACCTAGTTTTAACATTATATTAATGAAAGAGGCACTGAACAGGACAGAAAAAACAGTCTTGCATTGCCCACACCACCCCTCCCCCAAGCCATGGTAGGGCCACACCAGCAGGCTGAGTGGAGAGAAAATCTGTGTGTCCATGGGAGGGAGAGAGAAATGATTATGGCACTTTGCACTGAAACTCAGGGTCGCCCTGGCCCAGGGGAACACAGTACAAGGCAGAATTCTGCTGGTTCCCACAGAGAGAGCATTTAGACCAGCCCAGCAAGAGAGAAATCCTATGCCCTCAAATCTTGAGTTCTAGCCAGTCCTCCCACAAGCAGAAGAACAACCTGGGGCTTGGATTAAATTTGAAAGACAGGCCACAAGGGCTATAGTCTTGGGTAATCTCTATGGTTGTGCTGGCTCAGTGCCAGCATGAGAAACCACTGGTGGTGGCTAAACCAGTACCTGTATTCCCCCGCTTCTCCCTAACCGAAGGTAATGTGGCTCAGGGAATCTTTTTCGATTTGGGGAAAGGAAGTGAAAGAGTTCAGAGGATTCTGTTTTGCAACTTGGGTACCAGCTCAGCCAATAGTAAAATAAATTATCAAGCAGGCTCCTGAAGCCATAAAGACCAGGCCTTAGTTCATGGACGACATTTCTGGACCCACCCTAGGCCAACAGGAAACATGCTGTCTTGAATTCAGGGAAGGACACAGTCCTGGCAGGACTCACCATCTGCTCACTAAAGATCCCTTGGCCTTTGAATAAACATCAGAGGTAGCCAGGCAACAATCAGTATAGGCTTTGGTGAGACGAGGCTGGCTTCGGGTCTGACATGGTACTGGTGGGCTACAAGATGGTGTCAGTGTCACTTCTCCCCAAACTCCAGCAACTTAGCACAGAGAGTGAGAGACTCTGCCTGGTAATCCAGGGAATTCTCCCATGTCTTACCCAAATCCACCAAGACTCTCCAAGAGCCACTGGGCTTGGGGTACCCTCAGTGTTGATACAGCTGTTGTGACCAAAGACTTAGATCACAACATCCAATTCCTTTTGTTCCTTTTGAGTACCTGAAAGCCTTCTCAAGACGGGAGGGTTCAAACAAGCCTAGACTGCGAAAATTAAAGTAAGAACCTATTTTTCAATATCCAAATACTGAAAAACATCCACGAGCATCAGGAACATCCAGGAAAACATGAACTAAATAAGGTACCTACAGTGACAGAAATGGAACCTTTCAGACAAAGAATTCAAAATGGCTGTGCTGAAGAAGCTCGATGAACTCAAGACAACAAAGAGAAGGAATTTAGAAGCCTATCAAAGAAATCTAACAGAGAGATTGAAATAACAAAAAACAAAATTCAAGCTGAAATTCTGGAGCTTAATATAATTCAATTGGAAAATGTATCAGAATCTTTTAAAAGAAGAAATGACCAAGCAGAAGAAAGAATAAGTGAGCCTAAAGATAGGCTATTTGAAAATATACAAGAGAGAGAGAGAGAAAAAAAAAAGAATGAAAAGGAATGAAGCATGCCTACAAGATCTAGGAAATATCCTCAAAGGGAAAATCTAAGTTATTACCCCAAAGAGAAGGTAGAGGCAGAGACTGGGGTAGAAAGTTTATTTTAAGAAATAATAACAGAGATTTTCTAAACCTAGAGAAGAATCAGTATTCAGGTATGAGAAAATCATAATACACCAAGCAGATTTTAACCTAAATGACACTATCTTAAGGCATTTAATAATCAAGCTCCCAAAGGTCATAGATAAAGAAAAAGTCATAGGGAGGAAAGAGAAAAGAAGAAAACACACGTAAGGGTGCTTTGATGTATCTTGCAGCAGGCTTCTCAGGGGAAACGTTATAGGCCAGGAAAGAGAGGAATCACATAGTCAAAATGCTGAAGGAAAATAAACCTTAACCCTAGAATTTTATATCCTACAAAACTATTCTTCAAACATGAAGGAGAAAGAAAGATTTTCCCAGACAAATAAAAGCTGAGCGATTTCATCAACACCATACCTGTCGTACAAAAAATGTTAAAAAGAGTTCTTCAATTTTGAAGAAAAGGACATTAATGAATGATAAGAAATCATCTGAAGGTTATACATCTCACTGGTAACAGTAAATACATAAATATAGAATACTCTATTGCTATAACTGCAGAGGGTATATAAACAAGTTATATCTTAAATAGAAAGACTAAAAGATAAATCTACCAAAAGTAACTACAACAATCTTTTTGAGAGACATAGTTAGGTCACAAAAGAAGTCTTAAAAAATTCAAAAAAAGCTGAAGTCATATCAGGTATTTTCTCTGGGCACAATGGAATAAAACTAGAAATCAGTAACAAAACGAATAGTGTAAAATATAATCACCGAGATCTAATATAAGGATTTATACAACTGGAGAGGTGATTCTTTTGGGGATGCCCACAGGGGTTGTGAACAGCATGGCCTAGGCCATTATTAATTGCTTGATAGTCTCATCTTACTTTATACCCCCAAAGGGCGTTATCCTCCTCAAGCTACCAGAGTTGATTCCTGTTTCAAAGGTTAAATGGGTGGAAATTTTGCCACCACTAATCATTTTTCTACCAAAATACTAAAGACTCTGAAGTAGCAGTTGTGAAAGAATTTCTAATAGCTTCCTTTCCAAACCTCAAATCAGTAATGTAAATAATTTTATTTGTTTAAATGGCCCACATACAAGAAATCTTTCAAAATTGCAGCTGGCTTGGAAAATTACGATTTGTTCTTCTGTTGGCCTGGTTCTTTGAGATGAGAAACTGGTGTTTATCTTCCATCTTCCTTTTTCCATCTGGTTTTCCCTAATGGCTTTCAATTACTAATCTTTTCTGTGGATGATAAGATCGAAGGACAGACAAAATTCACACAAATAATTTCCTGGGTTTCATTTGAATTTTCTTTGATCATTATAGCATGGGATTCCTTGGTAGGGTCTAAATGGTCCCAAAACATGACGACAGCCATGAGCTTGAGGAGATACCACTTGCCACTGTGGTTTCTTTGAACATATCCTAAAACTATTTCATGACATAAAGACACTTTTAAAAACAAACCTCAGAATGTTACATTAATCAGGTTGATAAAAATATCTCCGATTGTATGGGAACCCCGCACACTGTACTCCAAGCCTGAATTATTGTACACAGTTATGACTCAATAAAAAATAATTAAAAATTAAAAAAAAAAAAAGAAGGGATAGGTGAAACCTACTAAATGCAGAACACAAATGTTCTCACACAATAAACGAGAAAATCTCATGAAGGTTATGTCGAACAGTTGGATGAAAATATTTCAGATTGTATACGAAGCCCGCACACTGTACCCCATGATTGCAGTAATGTACACAGCTATGATTTAATAAATAAATAAAAAAAAAATAAAAACAAACCTCAGATGCTTTAACTGTGGAATGAAGAATGGCTCTGCCTACTTATGGGGAAGTTTTAAGGATTCTGAGTTCTTAAAGGGAAATACATATAGTGGCAAATCAAGCTAAATTATAATTTTCATTTTTAATCTTAGGACTGATTTCTAATAGGCCTTTGGATTTGGCTGAACTCATAAAATATACTTATTTATTCACTTACTTGGTCATTAACTATTTATATAAAGCTCATGATACTGAATTGAAAGTAAAACAATACTAAGGGCTTAAAAGCCCTGACACCAGGGTGGAATGCTAGAATTTCATATTAACTTCTCATCTACAATTCTGAAAAAGACCATTTTTTTATCTATAAAAGTATTTTCTGTGATCTGAAAACTTAATTCTAAATGAGTCTAACTTAAGGTTTACTGAAGTCCTGTGATATTATACAGATGACACAGGTAGCTTGCCTTCTACTCTCAAGATGCTAAGCATTATTATACAGGTAAAAATAATGAAACATTAAAATGTAAGTTCCTTGATGTATGGCTTAAATCTTGTGTATCTTTTCTTCTTTCCAGAGCTTATCCTGTTTCCTTGCAAACAGGAAGCATGTAATAAATGCTGAATTAAATACAATTTTGACATTTGACATGAGATGAGTTAGGTCAGGAGACTGAAGAAGAAATGGGAACATTATTCTTGCCTTGATCCTAAAACTTGTTGAATACTCTAGTTTCTCTTCAGATTGTATAAATCTTTCGCCTTTTACTAAAACTTGTTGAAATTCCAATGTAACTTTTGAACACTGAGAAGAAATTGTTTGTTTAGATGATTCATGGACAACTACTCAGAAAATGAAGTATGAAGACACTAAGGTTAAAGCAAAGAGAGGGTTTTCCTGCTGGGAGTCAAGAAAATAGGTTAACTTAGGAGAAATCTGAGAGAACCTAATGGGCTCAACATGGAGTGCAGGTTCAATAAATGTTCACTGGCAGGCACTTTATACTAAAACGTAAATATAACAGGAAAATAATACATTTCGTCATTAACAGTCATTAGAACATTAATGAGCAAAGACATAAGCTTCCTGACTAGAGATAAATACAACTATCATTGTATTATTAAAAGAGAAACTCTACTTTCTTGATGAGGCAATTAGGAGCCTTTTGATGTTATCTTGTGAACTTAAAAAGGCAGTTCAAGCATTAAAAAGATGGACCTTAAAGAGAAACCTGAAGATGCTGTTTGTAGCAAAAGCTAGAAGAATTGTACTCAGACAAGAGAAGGAGCATCTGGTTGGTGGCTGCTCTGATCCCAGACTGCAATGATTCTTTATTCTTTACAAGGAAGGCTACAGTATAAAACCTCACTGATACTCATATCCACCAGTGCAATGGCGTCTAGAATCCACATATTAGAGAAGGGGGGTAAAATAAGACTTAGGAATATTAAGAGCTTGCTCAAGACCACACAGACTAAAGAACATATATACCAACCATATTGGCTTTTTTATTTTTTAACTTTACTTGATTTAAGGAGAATGTTATCAGAGGATAAGCCCATTATGAAAAGTTCTGTGGAGAAATTGTAGTCTTCCTCATAAATTACTAACTGGCTTTTTAATGCACATCAGTGACCTTGGCGCTTTCAGCAAGCACCAAAAGGGCCTGCCTGTTCACCACTGAAACAATTGATCTTGAATGAGCCACTGGGGAGACCTGAGCATATAAATTTGACTGGGGGAAGACAAGGAAGAAGGTGGATAAAGGGCTAAGGAGAAGAAAAGATGAACACAGCTTGAGCATGAACAGGGAATGATAAAAACAGCTCCAAATACTCAGAAGGCACAAAAATCATGAAATCAACACAGCTTTCTGCAGACTGTTTCTGCCACCCACTCCTCTGGTATTGTTACTTTTATTTATAATTAAGTTTAGGTATGGACTTCTTACCGATTTCTGCATTGAAATTATGTGGATACAGATAATGTTATATGTTTTTAAAAGCAAAGTAAAAACATTAGGAAGAGTTGCTTTGTGCAAGACTAAGCCAATTAACAAACCAGACTGCCAGTGCCCCTTTTGCTATTCCAAGGGACAAAGACTCCTGTCATTTTGTAGAGGTACCCAAAGAATTCCAGTAGTTATGGCAGTTTTGGGCAGAGACCAGTTACATTTCAATTTCAAATTTCACAGACCTTTTTAATACATATGCAGTCTGGTGATCCCAAAGAGGTCTTTAAAAATGGGATTTAAATGGGAAAGAAATTCCTTAAAAATAAGTTAATAGGACAATACATTAAGCACTGCATTCATTACAAACTATAGGGGAAGAAAAAATATATACACACATAGACACCCATTGGTTATAGCATGTTGAAGTTCTAAAAAACCAAAAAATTCATTTTGCACACCCTTGCCATCCCAGGCATCCTTACATGAGAGACAGATTTAGAACTCAGATAATTAAATCTAGAAGTAAAGAGACTCTGCCTAGATTCAGAGTTCTGGCCCAGAGTATTGCTTCTGACATGCAAATATCATATATATATAAAAAATAAACTATCAAAAAATATATATAGTTGATAGTTTATATTATTTACATATATATTTGATAGTTTATATTATTAATACTTATATGAGACATTTTTAAAGCATGGTTTTGGAAGATTAAAATTATATTATGTACTATTAAGTGTATAATTGTCGTAAAAACTATTGTATTCACCCATCAGGCCAGTATCTGTTGAACTAAACACATTCACTACTTGGAATAAGAAACTATTCAAATATAGCTCCAAGATAAATAAAAAGAAATAGTTAATAAAAGTTGGGCTCTCGGCCAGGAGGGATGGCTAAATTAAGCCATTTTCAAAGAGAAGGAAGTCTGGCTTCTCAACATACTACAATTTCACGATTAAATGTTTCTCAATGTTTAAAAAAATTTTAAGTTTCCGATTGATACGTCAAGCTGAGGAAGCAACTTACAGTTAATGAGAAAAATTACATAGCTATCACTTGGGAAAAAAAATTCCCCCCAACAATAGGCCACCAGACTTTCTGCAGCAAACATCTTCATGGCCACAAAACCATTTGGTACCTTTTACAAAGCTCAGATGCATAACTTACACCTTAAGGATTATAAAAAGCAAACAAATAAACGAAAACACCTGGATTTTTCACCTTTCAATTTTAAAACAAATAATATATACCTTAAGAGATTATTTGTTCCCTTGTAAGATGCACTATACAAGGAAACAAATAATCTCTTAAGGTATATATTATTTGTTTTAAAATTGAAAGATGAAAAATGTTATATAGTTCAATGAAAATATTTCAGATTGTATATGGAGTCAGCACATTGTGCCCCATGATTGCACCAATGTACACAATTATGATTTAATAAAAATTAAAAAAAAAAGAGATTATTTGTTTTAAAATTTGCCAAAGTGGGTTTTATTAAACGTTACTTTTCAAAAATTGTTCTTACTAATGGTAGATTAATCCCAGTAAGTTTGGGAGCACTTCTGGAGAGTCATAATCACATTAGGTCATTAATGACAGTTAAAGGCCTATAAAAAAGAAACAGGCTTTTAAGAGAACTTTACTTTCATCAAACCTATTTGACCACAGAATCCTTTTCTCAATATTTATTAAAATCCTCTAAAGTTAATATTTTTGTAGAAAACTCCTTATCTTGTATGAAGAAACTCAAGTCTAGGCAGGCTAGGTGATTGTCCCAAGGTCATACAATTGTTGGTGGGTAAGCTGGGGTGTTCTTTTCAGTACTGTTTTGTCTCTCCTGTAACAACTATTGCATTCCTTGAAGGATCAGACAACTATATCTTGGAGACCATCTAGTAAAAAATCTTCCTAAAAGCATGGGGAAATAGTCTCAGAAAAGTGAAGCAGTTCGCCTGAAGTGACACAAAATCCATTCTCATAGTAGAAGTAGAATCTAGCTCTTAATTCCAACACTTGTTTCTTTACTGTAACAGCACACTAATTCCTCCAAAGCTAACATTTTTTTGCCTTTAAGGTAAATGAGTCATGGACCTGCTGTTTAAGGATCCATTAACTATTTATTAAACCATACTTGTGTCATAGGCATTTTTAAATCAATGAAATATGATTGTCTTTACTTACAAATGTCATCCACTGTGACAGGGAATCAATGTTTCAAGCTGTTGAACAGGTCATCAACCCTGTCCTGTTGGATGACACCTGTAAATAAAATAAATCTATTTTTGAGTGAGTAGATTTTAAGCCAACTAGATTTAAGATACATGCATTTTAAAGTGAAGAGTTACTTTTAAATGATTCTTAATTATGTACTACTGGAAAGAGATACTTCCCAGTGCCATCTATTTCACTTGAAGAGCTATCACTGGCCATCAGCACAGGGCAATCCAGGATATTCAACATGTAATAATGTTAGAATATACAGGGATCACAGCTCCTAGAGCTGAAAGGGTCCTGTAGGCATTATCTACCTCCGTTTCTTGCTTTTGTGAATACTATTTCCACTTTGTAGGAGGGACAACCAAGATCTTGTGACGTTAAAATGACTAGCCTAATGTTACATAGCTAAGCGTCTTTAGCTAAAGTCGCTTGGTGTTGAGAAGTAAATACAGAACGCATTAGCAAACGTTATCATTAGGGTGACCAACTTGGAAAGACTCACATGAACATATTTTTAAATAATTCGCAAATGTTGACTTGGAATATTCTAGCACATCTGAAAAGAATATAATGTCAACATCAGGTATTTAAATGCAAGCATTACTGAAAAATGCCATGGATGGAAAAATCAACCAACAGTGAGAAAATGCGAACTAGGCAATGAAAAGAACAACATTAAATACAGCATGTATTTAGGATTTTAAATACTGGCTACTTCCAAACAAGATTTTTGGTTCCTAGCAAATATGAGCATA
Source organism: Perodicticus potto (assembly GCA_963574655.1). NCBI lineage: Eukaryota > Metazoa > Chordata > Mammalia > Primates > Lorisidae > Perodicticus > Perodicticus potto. The sequence continues at coordinate 17,399 of CAUYRH010067938.1, forward strand.
TGGAAAAACATTTTTAATGGTTTTTCTATAGTCTATACTTTGAAATACTGGTTTCTTTGTAGTTACAAAATGCTAATATAAGATCTGCCAGAAAGTAAAATTGGGGCTGGACAATAAACACTTTAAATTTCCATCCTGCATCTAAATACTCCCAGATAAGTGGAAGGATTTTAGGATGTTAGCTTGAGGTAATATTGCTGTTATATATAATCATTACCACCAAGCATATACTTTGTGCCTACTATGTGCCAGCACTGTTTGAGCATTTTACACATACTATCCTACTCAATCTTGACAACTACTTGACGTGGCTATTACTGTAATTTTACAAATAAAACAATCAAAACACAAAGAAATTAAGTAACTTGCACACAAATCTATTTGGTGACAGAATCTAAGCTCAAATCCTACTGCATTTCTTTAATTGAGCAACCAAAGAGTCTTGAAAATATAAGAACGAATTGTAACACGATTCTAATTAGACTATATACAATTTCCTCAATTAAATCTCACATAAGATAAAATATCTGGAAAATCTTTTACTTTTTTCTTTAAGGAGGCTGGAACAACTTTCAAAAGTAAAATAATCTTAATGTTAAGAAATTAAAACGTTTTCTTTTTTTAGAGAGAGAGTCTCACTTTATCACCCTTGGTAGAGTGCTGTGGCGTCACAGCTCACAGTTACCTCCAGTTCTTGGGGTTAGGTGATTCTCTTGCCTGGCTATTTTTTTGTTGCAGTTTGGACAAGGCCGGGTTCGAAGCTGCCGCCCTCGATATATGGGGCCGGTGCCCTATTCACTGAGCCACAGGCACCGCCCACAAATTAAAACTTTCAAAGACAATCTAAAATATATCACAATTAAAATATAACTGAAACAATTAATTATAAAGGACAACTTTCCTTTCATAATTAAAGGAAGTTTTCCTGATTTAATTATTTAACAGTTCATAAAGAAACAAATCCTCCTCCTACTCAAGAAAGACTGATTCCCCCAATAATATAATAGCTATTAATAGGCTGCTTAATCATGTATATTAAAAATATATTTTTCATATATTTTATAATTTTATAACATATTTTATAATGTGATTATCTTTAAGGAAAACAAAAAGTAATTCTGATAGATAATGTGGCCCCTTCAATTACTTATGAAATAGTAGCTACCTTTCCTTGTCCATCAAGTTATGCTTCTCACCACTCCCCTGAATTTTTTCACTAGGGCCATTTTTCCAACATTTTTAAAAACTAGGAAACTGATAAAATAGAAAACAATCAGGAGTACAAAAGTATACCTGACATTTTAACTGAACAAGAATTAAATATATGCAAAGCTCAGCACCATGGAAATTAGACATTAAGAAAAATGCATATACTTTTCAAAGCGCTGTAGAAAAATCAGTCTCTTTCGGCAATAATGGCTTTCTTAGAAGAACCCCAAACAGAAAAAGATAAAGTGTGGTTTCACAGTAGCTTACCCTTTTCTCTGACACCCCATCCTGGCCTGTTGGCTCTCTCTCGTCATGTGTCTCTTTCAGGACTGGCATATGTTTTTTGTATGCTGGCTCTCTGTTTAAGGTTGTGTATCCTATGTGCTCATAAATTGGGTTTATCGTCATCTTGGCAATGTATTCTGCTGCCTTGGTTTCAATATAGAGAGTAATCAAGCCATCAGTCACCAGATCGTGGATGGACTCAAAGCGTTTCTCCCCAACAAAGTGCTTTCCATCGTAGTAGAGCCTGAAGTTTCTGGTTTGACTTCCAAATCT